>VCCN01006687.1:653388-665162 GCA_006491835.1 Architeuthis dux | reverse complement strand
CAAGCAACAGATGTTTGCACTAAAAGATAAAAATGGCAAAGTAATAAATAATGTCCTGCAAATTATTCTGAGTCTCCACATTGTCTTTTCATAGCATCATTATGTCGGATAACCTTTATCTTTCTTTGTTTGTCTATTTGTTTCTTACTTTCTTTATTTTGCCATTTTTTTCATTGTTTCTTTGTTTGTCTGTTAGTTTCTTTCTTTCTTTTTCATATGCTTTCTTTTTGTCATTCTTTTTTCTTCATTTCTTCTTTCTTTTTCTTTCTTTCTGATATGCATTTTTCTTTTCTTTCTCTTTCTTCCTCCTTTTCTTTCCATTTACCCTTCTTCCCCTTTCTCCTAATTTATCATTTCTTCTGCCGTACCTTTCTTTCACGCTTTTTCATTCTTTTAAGGCATTTCTAAAGTTGTTTTTTCAATCGCAAATTCATTCATTATTTTTTCCATTTTACTCTTTTTCTTCTTTTAAATCAACGTCTTCCTTGAGTTTGATCTTTTTTCTTTTTTTTCTTCCTTTCAAACATACTTTTGAAAATGTCTTCCCTTAATTTCTTATGCTTTTGTTTTTCTTCGTCTTTCACTTCTCAATTCCTTCTTTTTTTCTTTTACTTAAAAATCTTTTTGAAACATTGATCGGATCATTTTCGCTTTTATCATTTTTTTGTTTTGTTTATTTACATATTTCTCTTTTTACTCTCCTTCTTCATCCCTGTTTTTCACTCCTTTTTCACCCTTCCTTTTGTTTTAGCTCCTTCTTCATACCTCTTTTTCTTTCTACCCTTCTTCATCCCTCTTTTTTCTCTGCCACTTCATCCTTCCCTTTACTTCTTTCTCTCTCACTTTATCCTTTCTATTTTAGTTCATCCTTTTCTTCTTTCTCTCCTTCTTTTTTCTCTCTGTCTTCCTTCCTCTTTTTCCACTTTCTCCTTCTTCATCTCTCTTTAAACGGCGCATGCGAACCGCCCCCCCCCCACGCCACCCTTAGTGTGTCAGTGTGCAAGATAACTCGCGGGTAAGAGAACTACTTCGAAGGAAACGATGGAAACTATCTGTTAGGCTAAATAATCTTTTCCATGATCAATATCCCCGAACCTCTGGGTAGCACTCCGGGTATATTTACATGGGTGGATCAATAAGACCGTAGCCTGGCACGTAGTTATGAGCTAACGTTTGATCTTAAATCTTCACTGTATAATGTTCGATCTGTGGGATTAATATTCACCACTAAATTAAGTGCAAGGAAGCAAAGAAGGGACAAGGAAGAGAGATTTTGCTGTAAAATAAATATTTGTTGTGTAATACAGATATTCCAAAAGGGTTCACCGCGGCTCCCCGGTGAGTCGCTGTTTGCTCCCAGAGGCGCCGCAGAATATTCGAAAATTTTAATAATACGACTGAGTTAATAATAAAAATTAAAAAGTTTATTTAAATTAAGTAGTCTTTCTCTTCGTACAAATAGAAAAGTTTTTATAAAACATTAATAAGCATTGTGAAATTGTTGATTCTATCATCAATTTCACAATGCTTATTAATGTTGTTGTTGTTCTTCTTGTTCTTGTTCTTATTCTTTTTGTTCTTCTTCTTCTTCTTCTCCTTTCCTTGAATTCACTATTTTCCCCTCTTCTTTTATTTCTCTTAATATCAGAGGTGGCGACACAAGAAGGTAAATGCAATTGCAAGGTATTTCCTGGCTTAGGGCACCGTGACAAAATCTTGAAGGAGCCGTGATTCGCAAAGGTTTGGGAACCACTGGTGTAATATAAATGCTTCCTTTTTATCATTAGACTTATTGATGTACTTACGTAGTCTTTGTTCATCCCAGTACGAGGGCAAGTAGGGAACATTACCGTGTGTGAGATTGTTGTATACATGCCATAGGGGACCAATTCGAAGGAGACGGTGGAAATTACGTGTTATGGCAATTTTTTGTCTTCATGGGAAATTCCTGGGCTTTTGGGTAGCACTTCGGATTTATATTTTTCAAAGTTTTTACATAGTTTTTCTTTGTCTACCTATCTTTCCTTATTTTCCTGATCATTCTTCTCTTTAGACTTTTAGATATTGATATGTACTAAGCTCGGCTTAGTATGTCACATGGCCACAAGTATAGTGTACCTAATGAATATCGAACTCACTACACAATTGGTCTGCTCCACGGTTAGGCGAACTAGTCTTTGAGATATTGACTAAGCTCAAGTTAGTGTGTCACATCACCACAAGTATAGGGTACCGAATGAATATCGAACTCACTACACAATTGGTCTGCTCCACGGTTATGCGCACTGGTCTTTGAGATATTGACTAAGCTTGGCGTAGTATGTCACATGGCCACAAGTATAGGGTACCTAATGAATATTGAACTCATTACACAAGCGAATTGGTCTACTCCACGGTTAGTCGCACTAGTCTTGGAGATATTGACTAAGCTTGTCTTAGCCCGGTACAAGTCCAAGGCAAGGTGAAATAGATGTAAAATGACAGTGTTGCACCAGCCATAAAAAACAATTGACATTGAAAATAACGACTTATATCTGGGCTTGAACTCCGACCTCTGGCACCGGTGGAAAGCTACTTCAGCCACGACGCAGGCCAAAGATATTAACTCCACTAAGCATTTTCTGGCACAGGGTGAAATAGTGGACCACCCAGTGAGGGCCGAACTCACTTGCAATGATCTCCGAGGCTTGCTGGCTAACTATCATTCTCCCCTTCAGTCTTTTTATTCTTCATCATTTCTTTAGTTCTTCTTCTTCTTCTTCTTCTTCTTCTTCTTCTTCTTCTTCTTCTTCTTCTTCTTCTTCTTCTTCTTCTTCTTCTTCTTCTTCTTCCTTGAATTCACCATTCTTTCTTTCTTTTTATTTCTTTTAACATAATTCTTTCTGTTGTTGTTGTTGTTGTTGTTCTTCTTCTTCTTCTTCTTCTTCTTCTTCTTTTTCTTCTTCTCCCTTCCTTGACTTCACTATTCCCCTCTTCTTTTATTTCTCTTAATATCATTCCTCCAGTTCTTCTTTTATTTTATTTTTCTTCCCTCTCTCCTTCCTTCATGAATTGCCTTATTTCTTCCTTTCTTGCTTGATTTCCTACTTGTATTCAACTCCTCTATCTTTTTCAAAATAAATATTTCCTGAAACGATACTTCAACCTCTCTCTCTCTCTCTCTCTCTCTCTCTCTCATTCATGACTCTTTTTTTCTTCTTTACCATCCGCCGCCATCTTTTTAATATTCTATGTCTCATCGTATTCTCATCTTCGTAAGTTTTTTTCCTTCGTTCCTTTCTGGATCTCATTTTTTTCTTCTCCCCTTTTCCTTATCAGGATATATTTCAAAAGCTTACGCATACAAAAAAAAGGCAGCAGTTGTACGTCTGTACACAAAGGCAATACATTGGGAGCCAGTTAAAGGGTGTGTAGACAAGTCCTATGCAGAGGAGGCCTTTTTTGGCAGTTCATTGTCTCCCATAAAATATGCATGCCTCATCCAAGTGAGAAGACCCAAGGGATGAAGAAGTGTAAAATAAATAAATAAGTAAAACGAGAAAAGAATATAAGAGAAAAAAATTGTAATGTTTTGGGTAAATGGTGAAATATTAAATGCAGAGAAGAAACACTTCTCTTTCGTACCATACGTCTAGTTGTCTAAGGTACTGTTCACTCGAACACAGCGTGAACCAATTTTTTCTGCTAAAACATCTTCAATTGGTCAAATCAGTATATTATGTTAGCCCGAATTAAAGCTCATGCGCAGGCATCTATTTCGTTTGTCCTGTTCTCTATCCCGTGTCTTTCTGTATATGTTTTTTTTTTAAATACCGGTTTTCAAAAAAGAAATATTTTTGTCTGAATTTCTGAGACTAGGCATTGTTACTATTATCCATTGATTCGTTCTGTCCAATTTCCCCGTCTTTGTTGTTTTTATCACAAATGCTGAGGGTAAGCCCAAGGAGCTTGTTAGCGGTGCGAAAAGTCTGAGAGTTGATAAGAAGCTGCTTTGGCCGAAAGACGAAAGGATGCCTACCAGTTTAAAACTTGAGCAGAAGCTTTTTAGAAGCAAAGCTAAATCTCTCTCCCCCCCCTCTCTCTCTCACGAGCAGATAAGTTGAGAAGTGTTAGTCTTTGGAGGCAAATACGAAAAGGGCGGGTCTTCTTTCTTCTCAGCAGCAGATAAGTAGAGACACCTTTGTCTAAAGAATTTAAGAACGAAACTTTTCTCATCTTCTTTCAGCGATGTTACACTGGCTAAATTCCCGGCAGTAAAACTGTATGTGGAAACCGTTGTTTTTCCTTTGGTCAACACGCATGCGCATGCGTACACAAACCGTAGTATTGGGGGGGGGGGCAAATGTTTTCTGTTTTGTCCAGTTTAGTAGCCTTGGCCACGACGGACACGAACGGCAGTATATCTTGATATTCAGCAGTAGGAGCACTCCACTAGAGTGTGTATAGTTGTGAGTTATCATTCACTTCTGATTACTATAACAACCCCCACATTATGAGAACAAAGGGCATTAGTTGGATTATGGATATAAACAAAGAACAGACAGAAAGATCAAGATGACTGACAGTAGGACAGGGCACAGGAGGGACTAGATCCTGTGCCTTAGGACATCCATACTCAAACAGATATCCATTACCAGAATTCGAACCAGGTTTTTCAATTTCACTACGCCTTCGGTTGTGCAGTTTCGCAATTTTACAAATGCAGTAGCGTATATAAAGCTTATGATGTTTCTGTGCACTTCAGTTGACTGTAGTTTAATTGATTCGTTCAGGATTTCTTTCCGACTTTCTAATTTGCTTGAGATGTTCGTGTATAGTTGAGCCGGGTGCAATGTCCCTTTTGTTTAAATACATCTGATGCTTTGATCTGCTCTTTAAAAAGATCATTATCTGAAGTAGTTCATTTTCCAGAGCGAGGTTCATTGGAAAGATCGCAGTCACCCATTTTAAATTTGCTAAGCCATCTCTGGCATTTACGCAGGGTCACAGTACAAATGTTCTTCATCGTATGTGTTGCATTACTGCCTTTATAAAATTCATACAGTATACAATGGTGAGTGTCACACACATTAAAGTCCTTCTCTCTCATGAGTAAAACGTCACCATAAACTATAAATGGTGCACAACCCGATCGAGCAGATCTTAAACTAAATTTAGGTGTTATTTACTATGTAACCATGATTTCGAAGTAGTTACTTGCTTCCAAATTTGCATATTTTAAATATGATATTACTGTCTGAACAACCTAATTTCGGGTTCTCCGAAAGTAGAGTGTTTTTAAAACCTTCGTACGCCGAAATGGCGTAAATCGAAGACGCTATTACTATTAATTTATATGGCAAATTATACCTTTCCTGTGGTCAGAATGTGGTTGACTTTTGATATATTATCAGGCATATTTGATACTACAAAGAACCGTTGGAAAACTTGTCTAGGGTGAATAATGAAAGAGTAATGGGCATTATAAGGATTTGGCTGCAATCTTGGACGCCGTATTGAAAATTATACCTTTGCAGTGGTCAGACTGAGATAGACTTCTAGTATGTTATTGAGCACACCTGATACCACAAAGAACATTGAGAAACCTTGTTTGGGGGGTAAGGTGGGTTGTTTTTTTCATAAATGCACCCGATTATATGATAAATATGTGAAATTACTGCAAATGATGTCGTCAAAAATTCTGGTCTGTAAAATGCAAATGAAAAGATTTCCACAACCTATTTTTGATGTTATCATCCAGAAATGTTGATTAGAGGTCCCAAGGATGCCAAAAATGCAAAAACCTCAACAAATTACTTGTTTTCTTTACCTTCCTTTCTTTTCCCTATCTTCCTTCCTTTCCTTACCTTCCTTTCTTTTTCCCCACCTTCCTTCCTTTCCTTACCTTCCTTTCTTTTCCCTATCTTCCTTTCCTTACCTTCCTTTCTTTTTCCCCACCTTCCTTCCTTTCCTTACCTTCCTTTCTTTTCCCTATCTTCCTTCCTTCCTTTCCTTACCTTCCTTTCTTTCCCCCCACCTTCCTTCCTTTCCTTACCTTCCTTTCTTTTCGTCCACCTTCCTTGTTTTCCTTACTTTCCTTTTCTTTCCCCCCACATTCCTTCCTTTCTTTTCCTTATCTTCCTTTCTTCTCTCTACCTTCCTTGTTTTCCTTACTTTCCTTCCTTTCCTTACCTTCCTTTCTTTTTCTTATCTTCGTTTTCTTTATTTATTTATTTTCCTTATCTTCCTTCCTTTCATTATTTCCCCCTCTTTTCCTTATCTCGCTTCTTTCCCTTAACCCTTTTCCTTTCCTTACCTCCGTTCCTTTTCTTACCTTCCTTTCCTTACCGTCCTTCCTTTTCTCTAGAACATTTTATATTTCTTTAAATTCAAAGTCTAGTAATTGATTTCTCGACATAAGGAACAATATACCTAAACGTGCAAAACAGACAGAAAGTTATTCAAGATAAACACCATCATCGACAAAGAATTGGATTCACAAATATTGATCTAAAATCGCTTTATCGTTTGGAAGGTTGTCGTGAAAGCTCAATCAATTCAAAACAAAGCAGTTGCTTGTTGGGGGGGGGGGTGCAAAGCTTACCTACAATTGATTTAGAAATAAGGCCAAATGCAGTGCCGTGGCAACATTTTATGGCGATTGTTACCTTTTCCGCCTTAAATTCAAAAGATATGGACGGCGTAAAATATTTTTCCAGTGGCGAAACTACCATCGCGATAATGACAAGTTTTTTTCATAGTTGACTTATATAACCTTAAACCTAACCCTAAACACTAACCCTAACACTAAACCTAACTGATATCCTTTGTAGTTAAATTTTAAATATAGTTTTAAATGGTCAAGTTTTCATCTGAAAATGAAATCTTTGAAAAATAAATTGTGGCCGATGCAAAATCAAACTCTTGGAGCTGACCCAGTTTGGGTAGATGAGATGAATTAAAGGGTTATTACTGTATTTCTTCATACACTTCACCCTACATGATTTGTCTTCCTGGTTTACTGATTTTAGAGCCGATTAAATGGCGATTGTTACTTTTTCCGCGTTAAATTCAAAACATTCCCGCGTTAAATTCCGCTGCATTATGTTTGTCTTGGGGCCTCAGAACGGCATTTTTTCTTCACAAATTTTGGAATTTTCTCAGATCACAGTTTTTTTCACTTCTTTACCCTTATTTGTGAATTTATTTTTCAAAGATTTCATTTTCAGATAAAAACTTGACCATTTAAAACTGTATTTAAAATTTAACTACAAAGGATATAAGTTAGTTTTAGTGTTAGGGTTAGTGTTTAGTGTTAGTCATTATCGCTATGGTAGTTTCGCCGACCATATCTCTTGAATTTAACACGGAAAAGATAACACTCGTCATAAGATGTTGCCTTTCTTACTGCAAATGCTCTCAAGTCTTCGTAAGAGGTGAAGTGTGAAGGCCGTATTATTCGCGATGTGTGGATTCATTGAGAATCTTCTGCTGTCTCTATCGAGTTATAAAACATGCTTATAATACGAACAGATACGTATTTACTTGCGTGTGTGTGTGCGTATGTTTGGGTTTGCAGATAGTATAGGCAGCAAAACTAATGGATAGATGATTTGAGACAAAGGAAATAGCCATAGTCCCGTGCCATGTCACCAGGCTCGAGTTGCATGTCTTTTGGGGGTCAGCAATGCTGAAATTTAGCATATTTAAGTGCCAGTTGGAGATTACCAAATTTCAGAGCCCAGATGTTGGAATTTGGCATCTTTGAGTATCCGGATGGACCCGGGTAACTTTAAATGTGGAAATGAAAATATTTTTAGTGGTCGAATATCCAATTGTAACATATTTATATGGTTGAATGGTAAAATTTAGACGTTTGAATTTGACATCTTCAAGTGCACGACGTTGGAATTTAGCATCTTTGAGTGCCTGTGGTGCTTTTAATATTGAAATAAAACATATTTATGGGGTTAAATATTAAAATCTAGCATTTTTGAATGCCCGGACGTTGAAAGTTGGCATAATTTACTGCCCGGACAGCAGTGGTGGACTGGGCCCGAAAACGTGTAAAAGGGCTCACTTAATCCAAAAGTTTAGCAAAGGAATCAAATAAAAGCAATGGTTTTAAGTAGTCAAATAAAATACATTTCGTTGATATTTTAATAATTAATGTTGAATAATATAGATACTATACGAATTAAAATATGTTGGAATTCTTGAATGTTGTTATTAAATTGGCCTAATCAACGACGAAATTGCATGCAAAACAATCAATATTTTGTCTTACCGATTTATAACTGCTTCTTCGGATGTCCAAAAGCTTGAAAGGTTTGCAAGAAAAATTGTCGTCTCTTGCGGACTTTGTCGTTTGTCATCCTCTTAGTAAAAAGGCTTTTTTGATAATAATTTGAGTTTGATTTTGATGACTTGAAAAACTTGAATTGGTTGAATTGAATCCGAAGATTCAGTTCGTAATTTTGAAAGGGATCTGTTGATTAAAACTTGAAGTTGAAAAGACAAAGGCTCTCTCTGCCACGTCTTGTGTAGTTCTTGAGGCATTGTGTCCGTTTTTTGGGAGGGGGTGTCGACCCCTTGCCTTTCAGCTGGTGTGGCTGTTTCTTTTCCTCACCTGCGCCGTGGCTGGCTACAGATTATGACCATAACAACAAAAAAAGGATCCCGTTAAAAGGGACACAACAATCAAAATGACCCTGTATCAAATTTCAAAGATTCCACAAAACTTAGTCATTCAAGAGTCCCGGGTGGACAAAACATTGATCGCATATTATTTCAAAGTTAACAAAACCAAGGCAGTTTTATTTATTTATTGAATTAACAAGTTTAATCATTACAAGATTAAATGAAATGAATTAGAATTACATACGTGATTAATTGTTAATCTCCAATAAATCTTAATCATTAAACAAACAATCCTAATATTTTATAAAGCACGAATCACCTAGACAGCAAGCAATCTAGAAAGCTGTCGAGTTCTTCACAAGAAAATGAATAATATCATCCACAGAAATTTCAGCAAGTAAATCTTTTTCGATGCTCATCGGCA
Source organism: Architeuthis dux (assembly GCA_006491835.1). Classification (NCBI taxonomy): domain Eukaryota; kingdom Metazoa; phylum Mollusca; class Cephalopoda; order Oegopsida; family Architeuthidae; genus Architeuthis; species Architeuthis dux. Next base: position 656,119 of record VCCN01006687.1, on the reverse strand, counting down.
TAACAGATTTGAGTAACTCGTTTAATAGCATGGAGCGTAATCGAGGTTTTACTATTTTTAACTTACTGAACGCGCGTTCGCAACTGACTTGAGTGAATGACAGGGCCAAAAGATATTTATAAGCTAAGAACAATTTCGAGTATGCAGATGCCTGAAATGGGTATTTATATATGATACGGAAACAGCAAATCAGAGACTTTCTAGAATTGCAACGTGAACTTGAATTTATATCAAGATGAGTTTGAAGAATCTGCAGTTCTGATTCTAAAGGTCTGGTTCTTGCAAACTCTTCATTTAAAGTCTTTGAAAGGCTGTCGAAGGTTAGGATAAAAGATTGCAATTCATTGTTCAATTCTTGCTTGTCCAAACCTAGACAATTACAGATGTTTGTCAGCGCTTCTGCTGTCAATTCATCTTCCTTCAGTTCTTTGAAACATGCTGTGTCTTTTACAATTTTACAGTTGTTTGAAAATTGTTCATCAATACTTGTGGTGATTTGGTCGGTCACTTGAGGAAACACTTCCTCCATGTAGAGATCCACTGAATCATCAATCCTATCATCCTTATTGAATTCGCCAGGCATTCGTTTCTTTCTTGATATTCTTATTTTCCTGAATTCTATGGCGAATTCTATGGCGAAATCATTTCCCTCGTCATCATCGAACATCTGATTCGCTGCTTCAATGATATTTGTTGTTGTTTTAATGAGGTTTTCAAAGTCCAGATGTTTTAAAACCTTTTTCGCATTTTCTACCATATTCCAGGCACTAAGATATTCTAGGCATCAAGTTTTCAGATATTCCGATGCCGATTTCAGGGTATTGTACACCTGCAATAGCAAACAAATCTAGTTAAATGAGTGGCAATGAGACGCCATTTATCAAGAAGTGAATTCGCCTCAAACGTGACTTTGGCATCAACTTTGGAAGACTCGACAATCCGAAGCAAGACAGTGAACAAAAAGTAGATCAATTCAGGCTGTGGTGATTGGAAACTGCCAAAAATATGTTCAAGGGCCGCGTGCTTAGCCCACCAACGAGCTTCACAAATCTTCTGCAAGCGTTTCAGTTTTTTTTCCGATTCAACCATCGTCTCTGAAGCAACTTCTGTCCACCCGTTCATTCTCTTGCATGATTGCGAAAAGAATGTGGAGCTTCATCTCTTATATAATTCATTACACCACTGTATTATTCACCTCTCGTGTTTTGCAGCTCCATCAAACGACGCACTTGAGATGTTCTCCACTTTTTATCCACTACATTCCAGCGTAGACCTCACTTGTTGGTATAATGCATATCCTGTAGCGTCTGTAATTTTATTCAGAACAAAGAAACGTTCTTTTACTTCATCCCACAAAACATAACACAACATAATAGATTCCTTAGATTCATTGCTGTGTCTTGAGCACTATCCATTTTTACAGAATATTTCTGATTGCCAATCTCATTAACAATGCGTGACTTCATTATGAATCTGATAGCTGGAAATGTATTGTTCACAGTTGTTTTGGATAACATCGATACCAAATTTCAATGTGATTTTACTTTTTTCATTAGATTCTTCTCTCGGCCCTTACAAACCTCAACAAGTTTGCTTATGTGACTAACCAACTGTACACCAAATTGGGACAGAGGAAATATTGTTTCTAAAAAGTTACCATGATCAATGTTCTAAATTTCAATGTTAAGACCAGATTCATTACGATGTCCCCTGTATGGTAGTCCTTGTTTACCTAAAAATTTGATCACAGCTAATATGCTTTTCAAAACTTCAATGTTTTCCATAAGCTGCTTCCGCCTCAAATTGACGGTTTCATTTGCAAGTAAAGATTATATATCCCTTTCCTGTTCTGCATTGAAAAATTCCAGGACTGCATTGTCTGGCTCTGTCGTCTCGTGTTCAGAAATTCTTTTAAAAATATGGGAAAAGTTTGTAAAGCCGGTTGAAAATATTGTTTTTGTGTCGGGAAAGGCCTGACAAATCTTGCAATAAAAAGCCTGAACTTATTTGTTTTCAGCTTTTACTGTTGGCCAATTTAGAGAAACGCTGTTTTCAGAGTTCTTGCGTTCATAAAGACTATGTTGGCTGTATAATTTCATGTTGTTTTTTGGGGCTTTCTCCTGGATAGTCTGCAATGCGTGTGGTCGATACACTTTGCAACATAAGTATCAGAACCATATTTAAATAGTTTTGGCTTTTTTCATGTATTGGTTGGCTTCACAATCAACCTTGCCATGGTCTAATAAAACAAATTACCATCAAAGAAGGGCCCATCTTGAAGGGGCCCACTGGGAGATTTACCGTATTCCGCCACTGCCGGACAGACACTCTTAGACATTTTCTAAATGAAAGTTCCTCTAACAAATGGATTAGAAGACGTAAAGCCATCTCTCGGCCTCAATGATCATCAAATCTGTGCACACTGGATTTTCAGGGGGAAATGTGAAGACTACTGTTTATTCAACAAAACCGTACTCGTTAGAGGACCCGCTGACGTGGCTGATTAATGTTATTCAGTCAGGGTATTACTGAAAATCAATTGTAAAACATATTTGTAGAACTTTAGAATCGCATCACAGTTTGTAGACGTGATAACAGTGGATATGTTTAAAGATTGACTGTCTAAAAACGTAATACATTATTTCACTTATCCTTTTTACTGATTGAATTTATAATGTCTAGAATTGAAGTTATGAAGATTTAAATGCACAATAACTTTATATATATATAT
>VCCN01006687.1:262947-275795 GCA_006491835.1 Architeuthis dux | reverse complement strand
AATAATAATAATAATAATAATAATAATAATAATAATAGGGTGTAGGAAGGTGTTAAGAATAGAAAGTAGATGGAGAAGAAAGTTGATAAGGAGGCAGATGAAGATAGCACAAACAAGAAGAACAACAACAATTCCACACACAGCCACAACAGTAATGATAATAATAAAATCCTCTGGGCTTTTGAGATTTAAGTAGATCACCCAATTCAAGCCAGAAGACCAGATCTAATTATCATGAACAAGGAGAAAAATCTATCCAATAGCGGATTTTACTGTTTCAATCATTGTTGGAGCACTGTGAAGCATTCCAAAAATCCTAGCAAAAAAACTAGAGGAAATAAAAATCCAGACAACTACTGAGCTATAAAACTGGTGAGAGTGCAGGACTATTCAGGAGACTTGGTGTCAATCTCCAGTGTAATCCACCAATTACTATTGGTCTGAAAAATCAATGAGTGCAAAAGAAGAAGAAGAAAGAACAGTGAGGAATAAGAAGAAAGAAAAATAAGAGAGAAAGGAAACAGAAAATAAAAGTTGGCACCTTTGCTCTCAAAGAAAATGCACAAAAAAAACAATAACCCCCTTCTGCAAACAAGGGAAACACTATAGCATCGACTGCTATTAAGTAGTCATTGTTTTATTGGTCAGGCCTTAGTCTACCTTAGGCCTGACCAATAAAACAATGACTACTTCAAGAGGTTCATAAGAAGATACTAAAAGATGAAAGCAGTGAAGAAAGCAGAAGATAGAAAGGCAAAAAGATGAGGACTTAGAATTTATTTAGCAAATATACCAAAGCTTTAATTCACTTTAATGAATACATATATAATCACAAAACAGGTCTGGTTAGTCACTCAATAGAAACTGTCACGTGACCAACGTCCTTTGGCAGCAGATGGGGGTGATAATTAGGATTACATGCCAAATATCTATTCCTTTGCACCTTTCCCCTTACCTCTTTCCTCCTAATCACTTACTGTAATTATCATTTCCAAGACTATTACAAGGAAGTAAGAGAAAGAAGAGGTGTGGAGGAGGAGGAGGAGGAGACAAGGAAGGTAGGTGGAGGAGGCAGTAGATGACAACAAGGAAGGATAAGGAAGAGGGGGAAAAGAAGAAGAGAGATATTTTTCATCCAATGAAAACATGGTGACCTCATCACCATCATTTACCTTGTTCTATGAACCCAGTTTTCCTTCTCATTTTTGTATCTTAAGTACAGCATACAGACTTTGCTCATTTCTCGATTTCTATTTGGAAAAAAATCTATGATGGCTTACTGTATTTGACGGCATATAAGACCACCTTTTCCAAAAAGTGGCTCAAAAGATAAACATAACCTGCCTTGTCCAGCCCCACATTGGCTAGAAGAGTTAAAAGAAAGTTGGTGAATAAGAGAAATTCAGGGAGATGTGTTTTTTTTCCTTAATATTCCTTGCTAAGTGGGGCGGGTCTTATATACCATCAAATACGATACTCTTTTACTGTCTTCATTTCTCTACCCTTTTTATTCTATTGCCTTTCCTTCTTCTTCATTTATTTGTTTATTTATTTTTATTTCTTCATCCTGGTATCTACCAATATGAAGGAAATGACAAATTGTTTTCAACTTCATCTTTGGTATTTGTTTAGTCAATTAATCATTCTTCCAGAAATGACCTACTCCCCCACCATCATTCTGCTAATCTTAGAATAAAAAAAAATTAAATATTGAAAAATTTTAAAAAAGCTTTTTTTAAAAATAAAGCACAATAAAAAAAATCTGTCATCTTTTCTTTTGCTTCCTTTTCCAAAGATCAATCGTTTTTTGCTAAAAAGGGAAAAAAAGAAATGAATTTTTCTTAATTTAAAAATGTATACAACCTTTCTATCAAGTCCTCACAATATGACTTAATGAGTAGACAATACAGACCCAAGAACTGTGTACAGGGAAGAAATGCATGGTTTTATTTCACCCTGCCCCTCAACCTCGATATAGGCGTCCTAAACCTTAAACACGTTAATAGAAAATAAAAAAGTACTACTTCAAAAGATTTGATTTGAAAGGAATTCATTCAACCTTTTTTTTTTCAACGAAATTAGCCTGACAAAAACATTACAAATAATTACTAATTTTCTTTTCATTCTTAAAGGTTGGCTTGAAAAAGATCAGTCTGAGACAAATTTGGAATAATAATGATAATTAGAATAACAGGTCTAATAATAATGATACAATAATAATAACAACAGCAGATCTGGTTAGTCACTCAATAGAAACCGTGATGTGACCAATGTCTTTTGGCATCAGGCCGTGTTGGGTGTGATCAATTAAAAAAAATTGGAAAAAGGGGTAATCAACGAATAAGTTACTTTTGTTTGGCAGTGATCACTAAAAAGTCCGAATTTTCAAAAAAAAAACCTGAATGCTGCTGAACACAAGCAAAGGGACCAATTTAGCATAAACTTTCATTGTAAATAGAAACCCTACTAAAAACTTATTTTGGGGGTGTATTTTCAAAAAACAAAAAAACGTTTTTTTTCTAGACATAATAAGGAGTAAATGTTTAAATTTCCAGCCCTTTAGCTCCATTGGTGCAGCCTGTACCTGTGACACATACATAGATAGATAGATGGATTGATAGCCAGCCAACCAGAATCACTTAAAAACTGAAGAAACCTATGTTTACCATACCTACCCAGACAGTAGTAGCAAAATGCTGTTATCCCCATTGTCATCCTTGACAAGTTCAGTCCACCGGAATTAACTTTCATTAGATACTTTAGTCGGAATAATATCACAGTACTTATAATAGTAATATCATGGTATTTAGCAAGAAAAAAAGAGATATTAAACTTTTAAAAATTATTAAAAAAACATTTAGACTCAAAATAATTAATTTAAAAAATAAAACTTGTTTTTTTTAAAAATTCATTGACTGAAATCTCATTAAAGGTCAAAAGGTGATTTGACAAGAAAATAAATGAGGTCTGAGTGAGATTTTTCAGGATTTGAAGTTTCTTAATCTTTAAGCTTAAATACCAAATTGGTGAGGCTTATGACTCATGATTTAATTTCTTACTTAATCTTAATCAGAGCTGGAGTGGCTTAGGGGTTAAAGTGTAGAAGGGTAACTGAATGGTCGAAAGTTTGATCCTTAGATATCAATTATTAGATTGATGTGTCTTTAAAGTTTACTTAGCTCTTTATTGCTTGTGAAATCAGTCAACTGTAGTACATCATTTATAAGCATTAGGAAAAAATCAGATACTTAGAAAATGGGTTCCACATGAATTTATGGAAACTAACAGTCAGGGCCAGATTAGCCTATTACACAAATTACACCACATTGCAGGGCCCAAGACATAGAGGGGGCCCACAAATAAATAGCAATATAGAACTTCATCACTTGAGAAAAAGATCAATCATAAATAAAATAATTACTTAATACATTTAGCATGTGAATAAATAAATATTATTTTATAGGTGAAATGCTTTAGTTGTGATATCAATTGAAAATGATGTCATAATGTTTTAAACCATCTTTGACTGGTTTTCTCACTATAAGTCCTGACAAAAGTCATTATTTTATTTTATTTTATTTTATTTTAAATATTTGTACATATCTTATCATTATGTTTCAATATAAATTTCCCTATCAATAAACTATTTAACTATATTTATGTTTCAATATAAACTTACTATTCAGATCTTATATAATTGTAATATGGCGGGGTCCCAAAGTTATGGGTGGTGTAGGGCCCATTGTGGTCTTAATCTGGCCCTGAAAACAGTAGTCAGTGTTTAAAAATTTGTCTTTCTCTTCTTGTTCACTATAGTAAGAAGTAAATTTTGGACAAGAAAGTCAATAGTAATGAAAAATAGATTTATTACAAGAATCCAGAATAAGGAAAATCATGGCTTCATCCAGAAAAGCCTTGAATATCTTAACATAAAGTAAATCTGATGTGGAGAAATTTCTTCTCTGTGTTTGGTGGGATTCAAAGGGAATACTGCACTACAAATTGCTGGTACCTGGACAAATTGTCAATTTGTATACAGTGAACCTTCATTAAAACGGACTAATAGAGGGGAAAGGGTATCTGTTTTAGCCGATTGTCTGAGTTAACCGATGGTAGGGGTTAAAACTGTATACACAGAGGTGGTGTGTGTGGCCCACAGACCCTGCAACTGCACCAGAGCTCTGAGGCACAATCAGACCTACCATTTAAACCTTTTACTTTTCTGAGGGGCGCAAATTTAACAATTTTCAGGGGGCGCAGTCGGACCTAGAGCTGTGACTGGTATACATATGCAATATTGGAAAGTATATACACTATACACTGAACATGATACATCATATAACTATATAAAACATATGTATATTTAAGAAATTATTTAACAATTAACAAGGTTAATTAGTTCAGGTCTAATTAATAAAGATCTGACTCCTCTGAATCAAACACTCTGTCCTCTATAGCCGACATAGACGGTCACTCTCTTAACTCAGATTTTGTCCGTTTTATCTGATATCAGTCTTAACGGGGTCTGTTTTAACAAGGGTTCACTGTATATTTCTTTGTATTCACATAATAAGCCTGATTGAATACTAAAACAAATTTTAGGTTAAAAATTGCAAAATTCAGTCATTAAATCATCAAATTCCACTTTTAATCTCTAATTTTCTTAGTCCCATGAATAACCTACACCATCATGTCACAAGAAATGGGCTATTACAAAATTTTATGTAATGGTTGCCAAAATGTACTCTCTATATTCAGTAACGTTACTATTTTGTAATAGTTGGGGAAAATAACATCAGCACGTCAAAAAGCAATGCAGAGCCACTAAAATTGGTTTCCTGTGTCAACTACAGTGTAAATCTTGGACTGAGATTGTAAATCGATTGGAGAGAACCAGTGTCCGGAAGATACCACAGCACACAGGATTTCTTTGTTTGTTGGCACAAGCTACCAGTTTAAAAAAAGAATGCTGGTCATTTCAGATTGGATAATGTAGAACGTTGTCTCGACTTTCCAGCATTTTGACATTGTCAAATGGTCAGTTAATTCAAATCTGACATTATTGAATTAACATTTCATTTTTGGGCTCATGAATATTGATTGGAAAGTTGTGTATACAAGAATATATGATTAGACTGTATTTCCATCTGGCATTCTCATACTGTGACTGAAGATAACAAAGTCTGGTGTTATCGTGAGGTACTGCTGGGGCACTCAGGGTTAATGGTAACAATGTTTTGGCCCTGAAACCAGGCATAACCCCTAAGTCATCTGATGAAGGCTTTGTTGGTGGCACAGCTGTTGTTTTTTGCAGCTGTATGTGTATGAAATTATATAAATTATACATGTATGTAAAAGGGAGCAACTCCCAAAAATGGAATTCGAATGCGACGATAGACTGAATTTGAACTTAATTTGTTGATTCAATTTTTCTTGCTATTAATTATTAGGTCAACTCTGCACCTTCACAGAATATTGAACTGTTATTTTGGCCAGGGAAAGGGGCATTTATATATTCCATGTTTTCTAACAGTTAACATAAGATTTATAAAAAGAAATAATACCTTTAATGGTTGATACAATGCTGTTTTCATTGTGCCATTCTTGTCAACTTCAACATTATTTTTAGGAATTGAATGAACAAGGCAAAAATATTAATCCATAAAAACCCACTGTGACACTGGTGTCACATACAATTTAATTGATCTGCTCAGTCACTTATATAATATATTTTATCCTTGATTTTAACTCATGAAGTGTACTAAGTGATATCTAATGAACATCCGGGTGCAGTCAGATGACAATGCCTGCCCAGAATTACACATAATGTTCCTCCAAGTAGAAATGGGTTTGGGTTCTTATGGGTTAAGTCAGTAAATAAAATCACTGAGTAAATTAAAAGCCTAAAAGAGAGAGAAATAGTCAGAGAAAGAGTGAGAGGAAATATCACTAGATAGCAAGATTGAACCTGTGACCTTTAGATCAACAGCCCAATAAGCTTTGTCAGCAGATCCATTCTTTTAAAAAGTCATTTTAAAAGTATTAAATCGTCATTTATGAAGCAATGTGGACTGCAGCTGTGAAATAAATTAAACACAGAGAGAATTACCCTATAATATTCCAATGACCCACAATATGGAACTCTACAGTTGAGGAATTTATAATTGGTGGCTTGGAAAACGGAATTTGATCTCATGATCATATGATGCAATTTCCTTGTGATGTGTTCCTTATTTTCCAGATGAGATTTCTTCTTTCTTGCACCACTTACATTCAAAAACTGAACTTTAGTTTTCAGTTATGCTTGAAATGAATTGTAGACACAAAAAAAAACATCTTTTTATTCTATGTTAATTTTAAGAAACAGTGAGAAAGAATATACAAAAAAACATATATAGTATCATTTCTTTGTAAATTGTTGCAAAATTACTATATTTTCAAAATCAATGAATTTAGATAAGCAGCTATGAGATGAAATATGCAAAACTAGCAGGGATACTTGTTGTTGTCTGGGAAAAACATAACCTCAAATTAGACAACACCGAGAAAAATATTTCTTAGTTATTCTTACCCAACACAACAAATGCAAAACCTGTTATTTACACAGAGATGTAAATGTTTACTTCCAATATGCATTGTTTACTGAGTGTCAGATTAATGGCCTCACTGAATTAGAGATCAACAAACTAAATTAAAAAAATGAGATGAAGTTAAATAGTAGAATTTTTGTCAATGAGAAAACCAAAGTGGTCGAGGGAACATTCGGTTCACTATAAAATGAATTACGTTGAATTTTTGTCAATGAAAAAAGAGGTGGGTTACAGGTAACCCTCCCTTCACTATGAATTAGGTACAGTTGTTCTGATAGAAGAAAGTGGTAGAGGGAGAAGCCAAAACCACCAGCAATAAAACTAACATGGTCTATTAGTGTTTCTGTTCCAAAAAGCGAGTTCCGACCAAAAACATGAAAACTTGTTTAAGAAATGATTTTTTTGTAAAAAATATGTGTTCCATTCGTAAAAAGACTGAACAACAAAAATCCTGGTCTAAAAATTAATTTTTTCTGATATTTAGATCCAAATATTGGCTAGAGAATGACCACTGGTGACCTCGAAGGACCTCAAAGGTTAGCCTATGTTGGAAGTCGATATTTATTGATTCTCCATGTGAAATATCAGGTCAATTGACTTCATAGTTTTACCGGAGAAGAGGCTCAAACAAACAAACAAACAGAGGGATCAAATATTAGTATAGATTATCCGTATAATAACCTTATTGTGTCAGTAACACTTGCCTTCATTCCTCACTACTGACAATCATTTTTACTTGATATTTAATGCATTTCTATAATAAAATTATTTACAATATATTTCTGTAGTAAAATCATTTGAAATGCATTTCTGTAATAAAACCATTAGCAATGCATTCATATTATCCATAGAATAGCTCTATTCTGTCAGTAACACTTGCCTTAATTTCTCACCACTAATGATATTTAATGCACATCATACAGATAGAATGTGGTAAAAAATTGCAAAATCATCAAATTTTCCCCTACTACCAGAAATGCATGTGCGTGAGAAAGGACGCAGTGCACAGTCTTGGCAAGATGTTGATTAATCGGTGGCAGAGCATAGGCTAAGACAACCGCAGAATAATCTTGTTGCTGCATATGGCATCTGATATACCCAGACATTCACCCATCTGGTTAAATGATCAGAACCAAAGTCGCTTAACTTCGGTGATCGTATCCAACATGATTTGGCTGTATATATAATCTATGCGATTAATATTCACTGAATTAAGTGCATTGACTAGGAAGGATATTATGCTGAAAAATAAATATTTTCATCATTTAATTTCCATGTTTCGTATTGATAAGTCATGGCTGGTATTATGCAGCCATTGTATACTTTATGCTTTAGGCACATTGGCAATATGCTCTTCAGAATGTCTCTATTCATACCAAATACTTTCCAACCTATCGTTATGCATCATTTTATTTTGCAGTCATGGTCTTTCTCTAGCTTTATTACCTGACCTAGGTAGATGTATTCATCAACCTCTTCTAGAATCTCACCTTCTATAATGATATATACATCTGAACTGTATATCTCAAGTTATATTCTATATATTATTTCTTACATAAATGTCAGCTTTCAACCCCAAAAGTTAAAACACGCCCACCACATTTATTGACCCCCAGGCATTGAACTCTCATTGACTACCTGATTTAGAGTTTTGTTGAAAGAGAGAAGGTGATTGCTTTTAATTTATTCTCAGGAATTCATATTTAAATACACTGATGAAAAATAAAATTGCAACACCCTGAATATGTGTTTCAATTTACTCAAGATTAAATGTACAGGTATATAGCTGGATTACAGTAAATGATCACATATACAGATCGATACGTGCACAGGTTCTAAAATAAGGGGTATTAATATGAGGTCTGAGTACTGTTGATACACCCCTTATTTTGGAACCTGTGCTCGTACCGATCTGTATATGTAATCATTTACTGTAATCCAGGTATATTACCTGTACATTTAATCTTGAATAAATTGAAACACATAATCAGGGTGTTGCAATTTTATTTTCCATCAATGTATTTAAATATGAATTCCCGAGGACAAATTAAATGCAATCACCTTCTTCTCTCTTTCAACAAAACTCTAAACTAGGGGTCTCTAAAGTGGTCAAAATCAACCCCTGGGAGTCGATGAGAGTCCAATGCCTGGGGGATCAAAAAGAGGTCAATAAATGTTGTGGGAGTGTATTAAATTTTGGGGTTGAAAGTAATCATATATTGTAATCCAGCTATATTACCTGTACGTTTAATCTTGAGTAAATTGAAACACATATTCAGAGTGTTGCAATTTTATTTTCCGTCAGTGTATATAAATTTCTATTTCTCATTCAATCTGTTGGAAAACAGACACCTTGAAGTCAACTCAGCAGGGATACAAAAACAAAGAAAGAAAAGAATGTTAAAAAGCAAAGAGAAAGTTGTAGCAGAAAGAAAGCATTTATAGAACGCAAATAAAACCAGAAGGCATTTGTATACATTTTGTGCAAATGCAATGAAAGAAGGGAAATAAAGTCAAATGGTGCCCATTGGTTGGTAACTGGGTGATTCCACAATGTGTTTTTTGTAGCATTTCCAAAATGTTGCTAAAAAAGGGAAAGAGAGAGAAATAGAGAGTAAAAGAGATAGAAAAAGAGAGATAGGGAGAAAGTAAAAGAGATAGAGAAAGAGAGAAAATGACAGAGAGAGAGAAATAGGAAAGTAAAGAACAGTGAAGAGACTCACACGAATTAGACTAAAAGAGGAAAAGATTGAAGAAATATGAGAGGAAAAAGGAAGATAATCTACCTTATATCGGTCAGTAGATACCATGCAGTGATTAGACCAACTTTAGTTTCTACAAATTGTTTCCCTCATCCTTCATCTTTTTATGACGAGCTGGGTTACATAGTTTAGTAAGAGAAGGTGTAATAATATTTGTCTTCTTGACCATCCCTTCTCTAAGCTAGAGTCTGAAAGAGTTCTCATTCTCTGCAGTGACTGTGGATTTACTCAGACAGTTCCAATCTGATGTCATTCTTGCAGTGAAAAACTGTTTTCTCGCACCAGTTTCAAGTTGCGTTTGAAGTTTGTATCTGTGGCCTCTGGTGTGTGTGTTTGATGAAAGGTTCAGCATGTGTTTGTTTTGGCAGATAGGGTGACGACAGTGAGTGTTGACTGAGTGTTGGTTGGTCAGGATGCGGTAGGTTTCAATCGCATCAGCTCCTCTGCATCTGTATACAACAGTTGGTATATCAAGCTGTTGCAGTCTTCTAGCATAGGGGAGGTCCTTCAGTTCGGTGACTGAATTGTGTCCTGGTTGTGTCCTGAGGCGACCATGCACAGGATGCGTATTCCAGGTGTGGGTGGACGAGAGATTTATATAGCATTGTGAATATTTCCTTGTTAATGAACTTGAATGTGCGCCGTAGGCACCCCAGAACTTTGGTGGCCTTGTTCATTATTCATTGTGTATGCTGAGAAAATTTGAGTTTGTTGTCCACCTGTCTTTGTCCATTTCTGTCTCCTCAAATGTGTGGTACTTGCCATGAGTTGGTTTCATGTGGTATTTTTACTTGGGATTATTTTTCCCAATATGCATGACCTTGTATTTTACTGGGTGGAATTTCATCTGCATTAAATTGGCCCAGGTTTCTAGCTTTCCCATGTCCGACATTAATGTGTCCGTGGAGTTTTCTGAAGTTATAACTCAGCATACATCGAGATGAGGGTTTCAAGTTCAGAGGGAATATCATTTACATAGATGGTAAATAGGGTGGAACCCTGAGGGATTCTGCTAACGACAGGTTTGGATTCTGATAGTTCACCATTAGAGCGGACTTGCTGTCTTCTCTTCATTAGAAATGAGTTAATCCACTCTAAAGCTTTTCCTTCTGCTTCATCAGTCTTCTATGTGGCACATGTCGAATGCTTTAGCGTAATCTAAAAACAGAATGTCAACAGGGATGTTAGGCTTCATGGCTTCACTCCATATGTTTAAAGCTTCCAGAAGACTAGTAGTGGTACTTCTGCCTTTAGTAAACACACGTTGTTGACTACAAGCTAGGTTGTTGCTTTTGATGTGATTGATGATTTGTGGTGTGATGATGCTTTCCAGCACTTTACAAATAATGCACAGCAATAGGACAGGACGATAATTTTCAGCGAGGCAACGCTATCCTTTTTTAAAGATTAGTGAGATTACTGCGTCCAGCCAGTTTCTTGGCACCGGTCCTGTTGCTAGTGACTTGTGGGTTTTGCTAGTACATCAGCTAACCCCTTCAGTGGGCAGGGATGCATTCCATCTATGCCAGATGATTTGTCAGTTCATATGTTTTTTAGCGCCTTTGTGACATCCTCCTCTGTTACTGTGAATGACTCCAGAGGTGTTTTTTTTTAGTTCTTTGGGAGGTATTTTGGGAATATTTGTGGTGTCCTCATTGGTGAACACTGAGTGATATTGTTCACTAGAGTTTCAGCTATATCTTTTGCAGTCTTTGTGAAAGTATTGTCCTTCTTCTTCAGATTACCTGAATTTTTCTTTCTACTCTTGGTATATTTCCAGACACCTTTGGAGTTTCCCCTGCATTCTTTAGCGAGCTTAGTTTTGAATTCTTTCCTAGCTTCCTTTGATGCATGGGTAGCTTCATTTCTTTTGGTAATATACCTCAAGTAATCTTCACCATCTTTGGTGTTTAATTGTCTGATCCATGCAGAGTATTTCCTCTTTACCTTTCTGAGAACATGGTTGTTCAGCCAGGCTGGTTTAACTCTAACTTTGTGATCATATACTGTGTTTCTAGGTATTCTTCTTCTGCAGAATTGTATTTTTTTATCCAGTTTGTCCCTGGATTCCTGGGTGCAGCAGTCCTTCAGCTCACTCTCCCAGTCAATGTTGAGTAATACTGCCTTTTTCCTGTAGTCACCTTTGTCGTACCTGTAGATTGTTCTTTTGGGACTTGGTGTTATACGCTTAGTGTTTATCTTACATTGTATTGTGAGGTAATCGCTGAGGGATTGTAAATGATATTTACAACATCATTTTCCTTAGCTGAAAAGATTAGATCATCTAAAGTTGGTCAAGCCTGTATCTTGTTGGCTCAGTGATATGCTGATGTAAGAATGTGTCTCTGATGCAGTTGATTAATTTACCTTCAGGAGAGTCAATGCTTAGACTATCTGGAAAGATCGGATCAGGATCCCAGGTTATTTTATTACGGTTGAAGTCTCCAACTGTAATCTTAGAGTGGTATCCAGTGATCTCAGCTGCCTTCCTCAGCATTGTGTACATATTTTCATCATTAGATATATTTGTTGTAGGCGTTCTACTTCTGTATAAACATCCAATCAAGATCTTCTCTTTAGACCTGGATCCCTTGACACTGACCCAGATGGCGTCTTTGAATTCCTGTTGCCCTACTTGTGTTGAAGCTGATTCTTGCCTGTCATTGACATAGACAGCACAGCCACAGGTGTTGTTATCTTCAAGATTGTTTACGTGATACGTTATATAACCCTTGATTTTCAGCAGTGATTCATCAGGTATTTTACCATTCTTTGGTTTAATCTCAGTGAGTGCAATTATGTCTGGGTTATTTTCTTTTATGCTAAATTGGTCCCTTAGTTTTTGTGGGTTTCTATTGAGTAACTAACCAGACTTGTTATGTTATGATGTTTGATTCCATGAAAAATTGTGAGTTTCAATGTTAAGAATAGAAGATATTCTACAATTTTGCCATGTTTGCAAAAAGACTCAGACTCAGTTGCTTCTCCATGCAAAACATGAGGCAATGATTTTGTCTCCATTTCGCGAATGATCCATAGAGACCCAGTCTTTATTTATAGCAATTGTAGGTTTTTATAGGCCAGGGTGCTAGCATGACACCCAATATTGGACTGCCTTACAAGGCTAAAGGGCTTCAACAGCCCTCCTATTTACCAATAACAGGGGGGAGAAGAGGATTCATGCCTTTCCCAAGGGCATTAGTGCAGAGTGAATGCAAACCGTCCCAGCCAGTGTTTGGACTCAGTTTGCAGATTCCATTCTCTATTAGGCTACTCGTACCTCCTGTTGGTTGAATATTAATTCAAATGGAAATTTTGGGAGAAACATGTTTTATACAACAGGTAAGTAAAAAAAATGAATCAATTTCATGATATATAGGATGAAGGTAACGCCCCAACCATTGTTCTATATGGAAATGGTTTATTTGTTGATATTAGAAAGTTTTCTGAGTCGGAAATGTTGAAGAGAAATGTATGCTGGAAATTTATTTAGCTT
>VCCN01006687.1:132239-145364 GCA_006491835.1 Architeuthis dux | reverse complement strand
ACACTATCATTTGGAGCTAATATTCCATATTGAAACATGTTTCAATATGGAATATTTATGTATATATATATCTAATACTGTAAAGATGATGATTATTTGTTTTTTATAGCCGAAGAAACAGCTACACTGTAGCGGATGCAAATTTCTCTATAAGGCTAACTTGACACCAGGATTAGCATAGGATAGGTTGCATTGAACTCTGAGGTCCTTAAAGGCGAATTTAGGATCAGGCGAATTTAGGATCAGGTCAATTTAGGGTCAGTTCAGTATAGGGTCCAAATTACTATTTTTGCATATTTTCAAGTAATCTTTTCCCAAATTCAAAGAGATATCCCTCTTAGATTTGTCTTACTGAAATTTAAAAGAAATGTATGTATTTATCCAAGGTCCCCACAGGATTTATTTAATTTTATGAAATCCCTATTTCTGCCTGTGACTGTGTGTGGGCCTGACCTGAGGAGGGGCCTGACCCCTAGGGCATGTGAGTGCATCCCCCTCCCCCTATTTAATTTATGAAATCTCTATAAAATATCATTTGCTTTCCTGTGTTGTTAATTTGACGTTTTTTTATTTGTGTGTGCAGACCTGACCGGTTGGAGGGGTTGATCATGAGCATACACTCCACTTATTTCTGCCTGAGTCTGTGTGTGGGCCCGACCGGAGGAGCACATCCCATCCCCCTATTTAATTTTATGAATCTTTTTTTCCTGGGCAACACCAGGTACTCCAGCCAGTATATATATACAAAGTGTTATCTAAATGTTTAAGGAATTTGATCATGAAAAAATTATTAACTGTCCAAAATCACCTAACATTTTTGCATACCATGTGTGTGTGTGGTGTGTGTGGTGTGTGTGTGGTGTGTGTGTGTGGTGTGTGTGTGTGTAGTGTGTGATGTGGAGAAAACTGAAAATTCTTTCCG
This sequence comes from Architeuthis dux, assembly GCA_006491835.1. NCBI lineage: Eukaryota > Metazoa > Mollusca > Cephalopoda > Oegopsida > Architeuthidae > Architeuthis > Architeuthis dux. The sequence goes on along the minus strand of VCCN01006687.1, from coordinate 144,442 downwards.
GTTATCTACCATCCTATGCATATAAATTATTTTACAAAATTTGGTGATGGTTCAGGCATAATTTCTTAAATACTATTCTTTAATTAAAAATCTTTCCATAATTGAAAATGGCTTTTTTAATTACTTCATTATTTATTATTCATGTGTGTGTGTGTGAGTGTGAGGAATAGATGGAAAAGAGAGAAAGAGAATAAATTAATGATTTTCTGGAAATAAATCATAAAAGTAAGAAAAAGAAAGAAAGAAGATCTGCATATACCAGGATCTACCGTAAGATCACCCAGGGTAGTAAAACGGAAAACAGACGAATTTGGGTGGGAAAAAATGGACCAAATAATAATACAATAAAAGTTATGCTTCACATGTTTTTATTCACTTCACTATCAATTGGCAACTCGTTTTAATTGTATTTGGTACTTCTTTGGACAGTGTTTTCTTTTTAAGTTGCTACAAGAGCCGAGCATATATATATATACTAAATACAGTCTATATATTATATAGACTGTATTTAGTATCTGCAAACACCAACAATAATTTAATTTTTGTAATAAATAAATAATTTAACTTATTTGTTTTCAAACTCATTAAGCAATAGTGTATCAAGCCAATTAATTTCTTTGAAGCCACTTTTTCTTTATACAACAAATTAATAAAAATGGAATGAATATATTACACATTAGCACATAACAATCCACTTTATTCACATGATTGACAGATTGCATTGCTTACTTAAAATTATACACAAACCGGAGGGGGGCGAGGATGGTTGAAGATGGTGGGGGGCCCTTATTGCTAATAGCCTAGGGGCCCTGGTATAGGTTAATCTGGCTCTGGTTATATTTTTTATTTTTATCATCATTTTATTTTTAGGCATAATGGATGGTCTTTTTGTTTTTTTAAATTTCTTCTAATGTACAGCTCATATGTGATGAATATAAGAAAGCTCTAATTGTTAGACATGAAATGTTACAAATATTACATAATCAAAGAAATTCTGAAAATTAACAACAAATTCAGCACCCGAAGGTTTTAATTCCAATTTCAAAATTAGAAACCGTCAACCAAAACTCTTAACAAAAGTGTCAACAAAGGTTTCTTCAGTTTTTAAGCTGGTCTGGCATGCTATGTATGTATGTATCACGCATACAGGCTGCATCAATGGAGCTAGAGGGCTGAAAATTTAAACATTTACTCCTTATTATGTCTCCAAAAAACCTTTTTTTTGTTTTCTCAAAATTCCTCCCCAAAATAGGTTTTTGATGGGGGGAATATAAGTATATGCTGAATTGATCTCTAGTTTGTGTCCGTTGCATTCACAATTGTTTTTGGAAACAACAAAATGTGAAGGAAGTAAAACTTTAATTGATCACCCCAACACGACGTTGATGACATGATAGTTTCTATTGAGTGACTAACCAGAACATTGTTTTTAAAAAAGAATTATAAAATTGAAAATAGGAACACTTCTTGTAATAAGATAACAAGGGTGCTGATCTCATGCACCATTGGTAGTGAGCCCAATCCTCTCTAATTTCCTTTGAAATACAACTCAGCTCTCATATGAACTGGTTAGCCATGCTATTTTTGAAGTCTCTTTATACAGAGACTTTTTCATTGTGGTTGCTCTGGAGATGTGGCCTACAGCTGATGTTTGCAAAGTCTAACATATATGCATGAGATTTAAAATGATTAGGGACAATGAAGTAACTTTAAAGATAATATATTGATTAGTTTATAAATTGAATCAGTCTCTCACTGAAATTGGGACACAACAATGACTGTTTTTTTTGCTAACAGTATTTCAAAATCTCAAAATGTCACCTATCTGATAGATCAATCAAGATAGAACTGGCACTTTAACACAATTAAAATAACAGTTATGAAATTGAATTGAATTCATCGAAGAAGGAATTCTTCAGAGAGATTTTTAAGAATAATTATCTGATAGCATTTTTGATAGCAAATGGGAGGGGAACATTTGATAAGTTTTCTCGTCTCAAATGCAATGATCTCTGAGACAAAGCTTGTAAACCATTTGTATGTGACATGATAGTTCTTTAGATATACAGTCCCCTCTCCCATCTGGGGAGCAATGTAGCAATGAAGAGAGAGAGAGAGAGAGAGAGAGAGAGATTGGGATCTGACAAATATCGAGGAAGACAAAGAAAAAATGAGGACTAGTCTGGTTAGTCATTCAATAGAAACTGTCATGTGACTAACATCTTTTGGCAGCATGCCGTGTTGGGGATGATCAATTAAAAAATTGGAAAAAGGGCTGATCAATGAATAAGTAACTTCTGAATTTTCAAAAAACATGCGTGAATGCTGCCGGACACAGACTAAGGGATCAATTTAGAAAAAACTTACATTGCAAATTGAACCCCCCACTAAAAACCTATCTAAGGTGTGAATTTTCAAAAAACAAAGAGATTTTCTAGACATAATACGGAGTAAATGTTTAAATTTTCAGCCCTATAGCTCTATTGGTGCAGACTGTATGCATCATACATACATATCCAGCTGCCAGCCAGGAAGACCAACTTAAAAACTGAAGAAACCTATGTTGACAGTTTTGTTTGACGGTTTCTAATAGTAAATTGTTTTGAATGTACCATTATAGTCATTTAGTAAGCGCAGCTTAGTTTTGGCACAAGGCTACAAAATATGGAGCACCAACTGAGGATCAAACTCACTGCTTAGTAGTAAGGATTTGCAGGTCTAGCTTGTGATTGATAAGGCACACATAGTTATTCAATGAACGTAGTTTAGTCTTGGCACAAAGTCACAAGTATGGGGCACTCAGTGAGGATCAAACTCTCTAGTAATAATCTGCAAGACAAGCTTGTTAACCATTACACAATGTGAATGGACAATATATCTTTAGAAATATCCTCCATTTTTCATCTGGGGTGCAATGTTGGAATGGAGAGAGAGAGGAGGGTGCAAAGAGATTAGAAACTAACATTTTAAAAAGAAATTATCTTCAAATCTTCAAAAAGAAACACCCACTAAATCAAAGACTTGCGAAAGGATAAGAATCCAGTTTTTGTAAAGCAGATATCTTAAACAAAATCAGCTTTCCAAAAAAACAGTATTTCATTCCAACACCTTCACTGATTTCTAACTTTGTTGTTTGTTCATATTTAATAAATGTAGCAAACACACGGAACAGCCTAAGTGAAACAGACGGTCGCATCTGAGAATATCAATATTTAAAAAAATAATCTTAATTCTGATATCGGTCATACCAAATTTAACTACCAATTTTCTTGTTAGTTTAATCCCAGCCCAACTAAACTGAAGCTGGCTTAATGACGCAATTAACTGCTGTCAAAAAAAAACTATTTCAACTGAATTCAAGAACATTAATTTATAGAAGTCAGGCTATAACGTTGCCTCAATCAAATACTAAAACATGTGTGTAATTTGAAAGTAGCAATTCAAATTGCACACATACGTTTTAGTAGTTGATTGTGTGTGCATGTGGACATATGTGCACATACATGCAAAGCATACATAGATACATATGCCACACACATACTTCTATATATATATATATATATATACATAACATCACACACAAGTTGCGCATGCACATATATACATATGTATATACACTATGTATAAGCATAGACACACATGTACACGTGCATACATGTACAAACTCACAAATGCACATACACACACTCAAGCATATATCCGCATTCATAAAGTTACTTGTATATACACGTAGCATATACTTTGATTGCATGTACGAACATATGGCATACATGAAGGTATAAATGAATATTGATGTATTAGAAACCGTTTTTTTAAATATGCAATGTAAATTTATGCTAAATTAGTGCCTTAGTTCATGACCGGCAGCATTCACATTTATTTTTAAAACTTTTTTGTGATCACTTCCCAACAAAAGGTGAGAGAAGTAACTTATTCATTAATTAGCCCTTTTTCCAATTTTTAATTGATCACCCCCAACACGGCATGCTGCCAAAAGACATTTGTTACATGGCGGTTTCTAATGAGTGATCAACCGGACCTGTTTATAAGTATATGTAGATAAATGAACTCTTAGTGTTTTTTTTCCCACATGTTGTGAGATGATGTCTATAGTGTCTTTTACAGGGACATTAGTAAGCAGACTCTCAGCCAATATCATTTACGAAATTCTCTTTCTCATTAGATGACTGCGTCCCCAACAATCCAAAAACATCCAGCTCATATATTGGTCAGATCACTACTACACTCTGTCGCAGACTAACCTGCCATCTCTCAGACTAAAGTGCCATTTGTGCTCACATCAACAAACATAGCCAACAAGACCATGACATTCCCACTAGCATATGTCTAATGCTCATAAATAATATGCATATACTGTGCAACATTAACTATATAGTTCAGATTTTAGAAGCCCTTATCATAAAATTTTAAAAAAAACCTAAACTAAATAAGATCTCCTTCAGTCTGGGAACTGGAGTTCTAAATGTATTTAACAACATACAGATACAAAGGGCCCAACCCAGAATTTTGCTTGCATGCTGCCCCATGTGTGACGTCACCATAACAGACAAATGGCAATTGCTGAATCTAAAATCATAACAGTCAAATCGTAGATGCCGAATTCAAACACTGAAAAACAAATAATTTTATCTTCGATCTTGATAATGACCAGATTTGCACATAGCAGTGACGAGGAAAGGGAGATAACTACCTAGAATTATCTCCCTTGCGTGCAAGCCTTACGGAAGTATGGTTCAGGCATGCATAGTGATTGAAATAAAGTTTGCTCATGCACGGGTATGACTGGTCTCTTATCACTACGTGTGAGCTAGTGTCATCATCGTCTCTTTCAGTGTTCCTTCCTTCGAGCCATACCCGCTTTTGGCAGGGAACTATAATCACTAGTCTCTCACAAGCTGAAAGACACTACACTAGATGTATGGTAGAAAGCGCTCGATCACAAATGTTTCGACAATATTTACATTCACTAGAACAACACATACCTTCCCTTGCACATAAACAAGTTGACTAAAGAATTTTAAAAATTCCTTGGGTATTGTCTTTAATCAAACCTGCATCAATATACATATATATGAGTGTATGTGCATCTGTGTATACGCAAACACAGAAGCACAGATAAACAAATACATAATGTCAAATCACCCCAGGGTGTAATTACCCCATCTACATCACTATCAATATATTCAAAATCCTTTTATTTACCCAGGGAGTACATTTTTAACCCGCTACAGTATGTCATTCTTTGCTTTAATCAATTAGCATCCAGCAGAGAATCCTTGGAAGATATTTGCAGATAAAGCATCCATTTTTTTCATCTTCTTCCTCTTGCCAATGGGATCAAAACCCGATACTTCCCACTGAACAAGTAAAGATTCCCCACCCCCCTGGTCCTATAATCCCAAGCTTGAAATCATCCCCAGTCCTAAAACCTTTCCAAGAAGACTGTTTAAACACAATTTCTGAAGCATTTAATTGTTATGGGCATCTCTGCCTTATTTGCTGCTGACTAATTGGACAGTAAACATGTTTTTATTAGATTATTCCAGCCATCTGTTTTTTATTTACCTTATTTCCCTTCCTGCAATATCGGAGAGTTCCTTCTACTTCAGCCGACCATCAATTCACTGAATAAATAACAATAAGTTAGATATTGGGATTTGATCTTTCTAAATGTTATGAGGGCTGTGGTTCGATATGATATAAGTTTTAATATTTTTACTACTATAATAAATTCTGTTATTATATTAAGAAAAAACAATAATAATAATGATAATAATAATAATAATGATGATGATAATAATAATGATAATGATGATCATGATCATGATGATCATGATGATGATAATAATATTAATAATATTAATAACTAGCATTCCAAGGGAAATTATGAATCACCACCACCTATATATGCTGTGTTGGAGGGTGTTCAATTAAAAAAAGTGTGCACAAGCTAGTGACCAATTTAGCATAAGTTTATATTGAAAATTGAACAACCCACTAGATCCCTATTTTGGAGGGGAATTTTCAAAAAAACAAAAACATGCATTTTCTCCTACTCATTGAGGGGAGTGTGTGTTCAAAATTTCAAGTTTCTACTATAAACGGTTAGGGCTGGTGAAGTCCTGATATAGATAGATAGATAGATAGATACATAGACACATAGATGCATATGAATGTGTGAACACATGAATAACCTAAACCTTTGGTAACAGTGATTAAAACCTAAGCATCTGGTAGCAGTGATTAATAAACCTTTGCTAGCAGTGGTAAACTAAACCTTTGGTAGCGGTGATTAATTAAATCTTTGGTAGAAGTGATTAATAAACCTTTGGTAGCAGTGATTAATAAATGCATTTATAGAAAGCACCCTTTCTCGGAACCTCACTGGACAAAAGCGCGAGAATTTTGTTGGGCAGCCTGAATTTTCAAAAAGCAAGTGGACAGAAACTAGAGATCAATTTAGCATAAACTTACATTGCAAATTGAACCCCTCCACTAAAAACCTATTTAGAGGGGGAATTTTCAAATAATGAGTAAATGTTGAAATTTTCAGCCTTCTAGCTCCATTGGTTCGGCCTGTACACGTGATGCATACATACATAACCATCCAGCCAGACCAACTTGAAAACTGAAGAAACCTATGTTGACAGTTATGGTGACAATTCTGGTTGACGGTTTCTAACACAGACATTTTTATATCTTTTGTTCGTAGGCCAATGCAGAAGGTAAAGAGAAATAAGCTTCTGATTCTAGTAAAACAAACTGATAACAATAAACTAAAAAGAAATATTTTACAAAACATGTAACTAATACCAAAGCATTGTCATCAGGGACACAGAGCAATCAGATAATTGTGTTATCAGAAATAACAACATTTAGATAATTTTCTCACAGTGATAAGATTCCTTCTGTCTAATCTTCTGAGAGCATTCCAAGATATGATCTTCCATTCAATGAAAAGATATCTGGAACAAAAGTAATTATTGGAATTCTGCTGTTTGCAGATTGATTTCTGAAAGATAGCTTTTAAGCTATTACAGGTATACTTTGATTAGTGCGGTTAATTCATTCCAAAATCTAGTGTACTATTCAACCCGCACTGTTCATGGTCTTATTATAATTTATGTGTCTTTTTTTTCAGCTTATACTTAGTTACATTAATTTGTACGGCAATACCTTGACTACATCAAAACATACACTAATCAAAATTGCACTATTCAAAGTATTCCTATATTTTTGTATCAACAGTAGATATAGCCTGTACGGTTACTATGGATATTTATCAAGCTTAGGCTAAATGAGTTAGTTGTGTTACACCAATCTTCCAAGTAGGAAAGGCCTACCTGCCTTGAAAAATCAGCAGTTGAAATCCTGCCTTTTATCTGGGCTAGAACACTTCTAGAACACTGGTGTTGGTGCAAAATTTACACAGCTATCCCAACCATAGAGCAGGCTGAATGAATAAACATTTTGGCTCTAGAAAAGCAACTTGATCAATTTTTCTAACTGCCTCTCTCTCTCTCTCTTTCGCCTTTTCTTTCTCTCTCTTGCCATCTCTTTCTCTACACATACATACAGAGAGAAAGAGAGAGAGAGAAAGAGAGATAACAAGCTTGAAAGTCAGACCATATATGCTCTATTTAAACATGAGTTCAGTTAAATGTTTAAAAAAATAAACACTGCATATGAGATATGTTAGAAAAACACAGCAATATGAGATATGTTAAAAAAATGTATTAGCTTCTTCTTAAAAAACGAACGCATCCGTACGTCACAATTTGATTTCGAGAATTGATTTTAAAAAGAGAACAAATATTCTTTATTACACCATTAAAAAGTTACGTTCGATATGTTGATATATCAACTTGTCAGTGATGACTATCGCTGCTAGAGAACAGTTGCACATCTAAAAAGCAAATTCTGTCTTGGATACAAGAAAAGATTTAATAAAAAATATCAAATTTAATTTAATGGAGACTGGGAACAGGAAAAATTGAGATTTATGGGTAATGCGGATTCAAACGAATTTGGGCTTGGGGGGCCAAATTTGACAAATCCCCCCACCCCATGAATTTCTTTTGCTGAAATACTCCAAAATTAAGAGCTATATGAAAATGTTAGTATTTCCAGTGGAATCTCACAGATTCTACCAAATTTCAGTGTGCATTTGGGACTAAATAGAACAAATTTTATCATAAATTATTTGAATCAATGGAGGAATATAGAAGTAGGCGTCCCATACCAAAAGCATTGAAGGCCCATCTGTGCTGGGCATGTCATGTGGTGAAGATGGAAGATGGTAGTCTTCTGAAGACCCTCCTGTTTAGCGAACTGGTCTCTAGCTAGCGGATCAGGGGAGCCCCACAAAGGAAATAAAAGGGCTCCTTAAAAAGGACCCTCATCTCTTGTGGAATCAACTACCACCAGTGATCAACAGAGGCTGCCAACAAGGAGACATGGTGACATACCGCAGAACTAGAGCAGAAGAGAAGAGGCAGTGCCATAAAACTGGAGCTCTCTCCAGTTGCCAGACATTCTCCTGTAGCTGCTGTGGAAAAACCTGCCTGTCCCATGATAGTTTCATTGGCCATTAGTGGACAAGCAATAGATGTGTAAAAGCCTCCTAAATCTTTGTTTGAGAAGCCAAGCCATGATTTATAATATCCAGTACGTCAAGAGTATAACTTTTTAACCTTGTAAAGAATGATCCTGTAACAATGATTCTGGTCTCAAGGATTTAGTTTAGTGACAGTAAAGTTAGTGACCGTACTGCTCAAAAGTAGTACAGGAGGTTTTCAACCGGATAAGAGTCATTCAAAGTGGCACCTTATAAATGAAACCTGTTAAGCATCGATAATGATGAACTGAAGTCTTGTGTTGAATATAATCTACTTCAAATGTGTGAAATGTTTGCATTAAGATTGAAATGGTATTTCGGATGGTTGAACTCCTTCTTGTTATTTGTGTTATAAACACAATGTTTCGGCCGATCCATTCTTCGGCCTTCTTCAGGTGTAAAATTGCCCTGGCAGTTCACATCAAAATGTTGACTAAATACATTAGCCAGACAAGCGCGGATTTCAACCCGATGTGGCTTCCACTTCTCAACAAATCCAAACCAGACAGAACAAAGACACAGAAACACCAGGGTCATGTGCTATAAGGGCTACCCCCCTTTAAGCATAATTTCTGTTTAACTCATCACACTCGGACTTGAAGAAGAACCTGAAGAAGGCCGAAGAATGGATCGTCCGAAACATTGTGTTTATAACACAATTAAGAAGAAACCGTCCGAAGAACCATTTCAATATTAATGACCCTTCTCAAAACTATAGAAAATATGTTTGCATTAAGGTTCAACGAAGTGTTGCAACTATACATCTATATCTGCACGACATGGAAAAAAAGATACAATTATTGGAAATGGGTACCTTATGAACTCAGTGAATAAAACAAACACTCACTCACTCACTATTTATCTATCTATGTCAGTTTTATTGTTGCTTGGCATCATTCATAACATTCTGCTTGTAAAAATTGATTTTTGTGAGTTCAATTCTTATGTATGCATATATGTATGTATGTATCTATCTATCTATCTATCTCAGTCCCTTCCTATCTATCAATCTGTCAAAATCATTCAGTCTATCACAGTCAGTTCCCATATATCTCTGTATCTATAAGTTTATTGCTTTGTTCAATCATTGGGAAACCTTCCCCAAATCTCTGTCCGCAAAGCCAAGCCATTCATATCATTGTAGAGAAATATGTCTTAAATCTCCTCTCAAATACTTTTTTCAATCTCTTCCTTTTCCCATAAATTGCAATCTTATTTACTTATCTTTTCTTATGAAATATCAACCCCATAAAAATTGAACTCACAAAAATCAACTTTTATAAGCAGAATGTCATGAATGATGCCAAACTATAATAAAACTAACATACTTACTTGTCTCTTTTGCCAAGATCTGATGCTCTTTGCCATAGTTTGTTATATTGTCTGCTTCAATCAAAGTATAAATAATAATAATAACTAGCATTCCCAGGGAAATTATAAATCACTGCCACCTATATATGCTGAGTTGGGGGTGATCAATTAAAAAGTTGGAAAAAGGGATGGTTAATGAATAAGTTACTTCTCTTGCCTTTTGGCTGTGATCGCTAGTGACCAATTTAGCATAGATTTACTGTGAAGATCAGTTTGAGTTTAGAGTGGAATACTTTAAAGTGTGAAGTGTATGGTGGTTTGGAGTCAAAATGTCAGTATTTTGAGTTGATATTGTAGTCATTAGTCTAAAATCCATTAATACTAATACCTTTGAGGAAGGCATGCACCTCAAAAGTTCCACCTGCTGAGATAAAACCACTGTTCAATCTAGCAGGCAATAAGTGTATTTACCTGCAGTGTAACAAAAAGAAGCAATCATAAGATGAAGTAAAACTAGTAATAATTAGCATTCCAAGGGAAATTATGAATCACTGCCACCTATATATGTTGTGTTGGGGGGTGATCAATTAAAAAGTTGGAAAAGGGATGGTTAATGAATAAGTTACTTCTCTCGCCTTTTATTGGGCTGTGATTACTAAAAAAGGTATGAATTTTCAAAAAATAAGCGGGCACTCTCTAGTGACCAATTTAGCATAGACCTACATTGCATATTGAACCCCCACTAAAAACCTATTTAGGTGGTCGGAGCCCTGGAAACAGTTTGGAGGAATTGGTCAGCTAGAATACAAAGGAGAGTCATGGAGTATTGAGAAGACTTGCTATCATTTGATTTCCAGTGAAATCCACCAATCACTGCTGGTGTGGAAACTCACTGAGTACAAATAATAACAAAAATAGTAGTAATACTCTAAGTTATCCCAGGTTCTGAGTTATAGTATTTTCATTATTCGACATATTTTTTCCATGTATGTTCATATTTCTTTTAATGGTTTGAAGAAGATACTGTATTACACTGCATTCAATGAGCTGGTTTTACGGATAGAAGGTCAATCTCCGAAGCTGTGCAATAACATATAAAGAAATATACACATTTTTGTAGTCAATGTTCAAGCCCAAATAAAAGCCAGGATTTTAAATACTGATTTTCAAAGTGGGCAGGCTCCCCATACTCAGAAAATTAGTCTTCCTACTGCTATTTTCCCTCCATTTTTCCTTGTACTGAACTAATCTGAGCTTTGAAAATATTTATATAGAATTATTTCCATATTTCAATTTGCTGTCCGTTCATCACTCTCTTTGTTTCTCCCTCTCTTTTTTTTTATCACTCACCATCGCTCCCCTCTCTATCTTTCTCTTTCCCCTCCCTCTCATCCTCTCTATCCTTCTCTTTCTATCTCAATCTCTCTTTTCTGTGTGTGTGTGTGTGTGTGTGTGTGTGTGTGTGTGTCCCGAGGCATCACTTCATTGAAGATATAAATAAAATAAAAATACATTTTTTTGGCTGACTCTTTTGCAAAACCAATTTAGATTTGTTACTGAACGACTAAGAAGAAAATAAGAATATAAACTTTGTTCCATTTTTAAAAAAAAGTCTGCTGCTTTTGTGGGATCTATGCCCATTACAGTGTAATGAATGTGAGTCAAGATTGACCCATGCCATGGCTAATGGCCACAAAAGACATGATACATTGGGAACTTGGCATCAGACTTTCATGTTTTTGGCAAAACCTGGAGATGATTTTGTACTTTACTTGAACATATATATATAAGCAAAAAAAATCATGACAAACTTCAGGCAGAACAATATACAGCACTTATTGTGTGGATTCATTGCTGCTCGAGCAACCTTCAAACTCTGTCATCAGTCAGTAGCTGTGACAATGGTATTTTTGGGGAACACTAATTCTGGTAACACTTACACAGCTGCCCCCTGCCATATAATGTATAGGTGTCAGATTGTCCAGAGAGAAGTGGAAAAATATCTGTGACATGCACAAAACACTAATGTACAGTGACCATTGTAGCACAAAATGTACTAAGGATGACAATTATTAGAAAATACATAAAACAACAAGAACACTAGCGTCAGGAAAAGGTAACCGATATTACTCCAATTATATTTATGTAGGTACATCAGTAAGTAGACAGCCTAATGATGAAAAAAGCATTTATTTTACAAATATCTTTCTACATAAACTCCTTTCTTTGTCAATGCACTTAATCTAATGCTTCT
>VCCN01006687.1:60620-75020 GCA_006491835.1 Architeuthis dux | reverse complement strand
TCATAAAGATAAGCCTTATAAGGCTTATCTTTATGATAATAATTTGGAAGTTTGGTGCAACACAATCTTTCTACCCCATTCCCTTTCATTTGGCCTTGTACTAAGGAAAGCTTAGGAGATATCCAGAATGTTATCAAAGAATTGCTGAAAGTTAATAAGAGTGTGTTTTCATCACATCCATATAAATTTCTTAATGGATTTAAGCATGAAACATAAATGATTTCTTTTTGCGTGTATTAATGAAATATGATTCATTTTCTGTTCTAAACTTGAATTACGAAGATGCACCATCAAATTTTCATAGGTCTTACCCTCTTTTATTAGCAGCAGTAGTAGTGGTATTGCAGCATCATTAACACTAATATTGTATTAGCAGTAGTAATAATAGTGTAGCAGTAGTAGTAATATTGTAGCAGGAGTAGTAATATTGTAGCAGTAGTAATACTATTGTAGCAGTAGTAGTAATATTGTAGCAGTAGTAATAATATTGTAGTAGTAATATCGTAGCAGTAGTAGTAGTAATATTGAAACAATAGTAATAATATTGTAGTAGTAGTAATATTATAGCAGTAGTAATAACATTGTAGCAGTAATAATAATATTGTAGCAGTAGTAATACTATCATAGCAGTAGTAGCAATAGTAATAATATTATAGCAGTAGTAATACTATTGTAGCAGTAATAATACTATCGTAGCAGTAGTAGTAATATTGTAGCAATAGTAATACTATTGTAGTAGTAATAATATTATAGCAGTAGTAATAATATTGTACCGGTAGTAGTAATATTATAGCAGTAGTAATAATATTGTAGCAGTAATAATAATATTGTAGCAGTAATAATACTATCGTAGCAGTAGTAGTATAGTAGCAATAGTAATAATATTGTAGTAGTAGTAATATTGTAGCGGTAGTAATAATATTTTAGCAGTAGTAATAATATTTTACCAGTAGTAGTAATATTGTAACAATAGTAATAATATTGTAGCAGTTGTAGTCGTAATACAGTAGTACAGGAGACCCTTGAGATAGTGAGGTTCCCTATAATACATTTCATGATATAAGTTTGGTGGGTGGGTGCCGGACCCCAACATTTTTGCCTACATTATTGCCCACTTGTCTACATAACCACAAATAAAAACAGAATTTTATCAAAAGACTTATTTAATATCACTAAAATATTAAATTCATGGTGTTTTACACAATTTCTTTGATTTTGCGATGGAAACAACACCTTTGTTCACTGGTGAACAAGTTTGGCACTCATAGTTGACTTTTGATTATCCACAGTTCAGTTATAACGCAGTTGTCTTTCTTGGAACCCAATAACCGCATTATAAAGGGGGAACTACTGTAGCTGTAACTGTAGTAATTGTAAAAGAACCAAGGCTGATGTAATGGCGTGAGTAAAGATGTTAAAGAAGGAGTGATAAGGAGAATGTGAAGAATAAGAAAGAGGGTTTGTGGGTGTTGATGTAGGTAATTAGATAATTTGTTGACTCATATATTTTCCATAATTCAAAGAATAACATTTACAGATCGATTTCATTATTGATTCTTTATATACTGAATTATAACTCAAAGTTGGTTTGAGTCCACAAAGTCTGGGGGTTTGCCAATTCTACTTAACTCACTTACAAGTCTGCTGACACTTTTCCAGCGGGGGGGAAGTCGGGGAAGGGCAAAGGGATATATTCCGAGGGGGTGGGGAGCAAAAAGATACGCCCGGATGTCAATTGTCAGGTAAGGTAAGGGACTATGGAGTGCTCAAGCTGTGACTCAGCTGTCCTAAGCTCTCACTGTTCATAATGACCCCATGATCCCCAGCCTTTATAAAGTTCCAACTTTCAAAGCCTGATTCATGGTCGGGAGGGAGCAAATGGCCTGTTTGTCCCCACCCTCCAGCGAAGACCATGCTCACTTAATTTGCTTATTGTCTCTGAAAGGCATATCAAGCAATCATAAATGACAACCAGTTTCCCTAAGGGTTTTTTTTGTGAAATATCCAGACTTACTTCCCAGACTCCACCACCAATTTCTTTCCTCTTTTTTTTCTCTTCTCTCCCTTTTCCATTTATTATGTTGAAAGGATTTAGAGTTCTAATCTCACATCAGATAACCCATGTGGCTAATTTGCCCAGCTCCCAACACTGGGCCCCTAAAAACAATCACCCCAGGGTTCAGGGAGCTTCATACATTAAGCAAAATGGGTCCTTAAATAAATAACCATAACATAACAGAGTTGTCTTGTTAGAAACAGCTCCAGGGGGAAAGAAGCTAGCTAAGAAGGTGAATCTGATGATGTAAGCTACAGACACCTTTGACATCAAGAGTTATCTGCCCTTGCTTGATGGCTCTCAGTTTTGTGACATAATCAACTTTAATTTATTTATTCATCAAAACCAATTTGAAGCTGGCAACTGACAATTTTTGTATAAATGTTGTGAGTTGCCTTTTCGGAGTGGAACAATACCGCTGGGAAAACACCAGTCTCTTTTCATTTTATGATGCATATCACATTTTGAAAATGGTCTTTATTTTTCTTGAAAATGGAAAGACATGTTTGTACAATTAATTTATCAACAAAAAGATATAGCTTAATGGTAATGAATGTGTCTGCAAAGCTATAATCTGAGGTTCAATTCTAATTATGAGGTTAGTCGGATCACTTCACAGCCTATAAATATTAGGAAGCATAATTATCACAATGCAAAAGGTTGTGCCCATAATCAAAGGATCACTGTATACAAGCAAGACATTTTAATAAAAATCAAATGGAGTATACACCCCGTGACAAAGACCCTGTTTCTGTTGCATGTGTCAGCCTAGTGATCCTTGTTTCAAGTCTAGTCAAGACCAAGACTTTATTCTTACAAGTTTTTTTATGATCACCCCCTTGGCAGGATGCAAGTCCACCGAAGGGATACGTCCATGAAAAGTTACTTCTTTCACCTTTTGTTGGCCTGTGATCACTAAAAAAGGTCTGAATTTTCATAAAACAAGTGGCCACAAACTAGTGACCAATTTAGCATAAACTTACATTGCATATTGAACCCCCTCTAAAAACCTATTTAGGGTGGGAATTTTCAAAAAACAAAAAAATCATTTTCTTTACTCATTGAGTGTGTGTGCAAAATTTCAAGTTTCTACTATGAACGGATATATAGATAGATGTTGTGTTGTGGGTAGCAGTGATTAATAATGAATAAATGAATGGCTTGGCTTTAAGAGCAAAGATTTTAGGAGTGTTTTTCATGAGCATAGGACCTTAGACGGCAGGTCCTGTGTACGGAATAGCTCTCCAGCCAGTTTTAAGGTGAAGTGCGACATGTACAGGGCTGACCCTACCCTTTAAACCAAGGGTTTGCCTCCTATGGTCCACCGAGATGGCACAAATAGGAACAAGGTGCCTAGGTCGTAGGTCTGACAGGAGTTTCCTTCTCCTGGCAGATGCCAGAGCTAGCTATAGTGTTCTACCATCCCTTTCAAGGAGAATCACATCTCCAACTTTAAGCATAGATCAGAGACACAGATGTGCGCTGGCTATAGAGGTCTGCTACCCTCTCAGAGGAGTAACCCAACCGTATAGCAGCCTGTAAATGTCCAAGTACAAGGACCTGGAAATCAAAATCAACAGGATGTGGGACATGAAAACCACCATAACACCAGTGGTCATCAGAGCTCTAGGACTCGTGAAGAAGGGAACGGAAAAATTGACCAACCATATCACAGGTAACATCAACATCCACACAGTCCAAAAGATCGCCCTACTTGGAACAGCCCGCATACTACGGAAAGTGCTGTTGATTAAATGAAGACTCCCCTATAGCGCCCCAGGCCCATACTTTGGACCCGGCTCTACAGGATGCCCCCCCCCCCAAAAAAAATGGACTGGGTGAACTATTATTTTTATGAATTCAAACAAATCACCTAATCCTAACTAGGAGACCAGATTTAACCATCATGAACTAAAATAAAATGTAAGATCAGATGTCAGATAGCGGATGTTGCTGTTTCAGGAGACTTACAGACTGAAATTGAAAGATAGTGAAAAGCTGGGAAAATATCTGGACATTTCCAGAGAAAAATTGGGAAAAAAATTACAGAAAACAGTGACAGGTGTATCAATCATCAGAGTATTTGGAACGGTTCCAAAGAGTCTTGTGAAAAGATTTGAAGAACTGGATATCGGAAGAAGAACTAGCATTCCAAGGGAAATTATGAATCACTGCTACTTATATATGCTTCTTTTTACCTCGTAAATTAAACAGTGGTGGGCAGTGTTCGCTAAAAAGTCCAAATTTTCAAAAAGCAAGTGACAATACTGTTGGACACAAACTAAGGGATCAATTTGGCATAAACTTACATTGTAAATTGAACGCCCCACTAAGAATCTATTTTGGGATGGAATTTTCAAGAAACAAAAAAATTATTTGTGCAAGATTTCAAGTTTCTACTATGAATGGTAAGAGCTGGGCGAAACCCAGCAACAGTGTTTAAACCAGTCTGTTGTGGGTAGCAGTGATTAATTGAAGCTATCCTGACAACAGTATTATTAAATACTGAGGCGCATGCCTGATTATTGCAGAGACTTGCTGTCACTTGATCTCAGTGAAAGCAACTAGATACGACTGGTGTGAAAATTCAATGAGTACAGAAAATAATGATAACTAGTGTTTCAAGGAAGAATTGAGTGCTGAGGAATGTGTGGAAATTTGAGGAGACTTAATGTCACTTGATCCTCATTGATAACCACCAGACATCTCTGGCATACACTTGCAAACATATAAAACAATAACAATAATAAATAGAAGGCCATCTATTATATCAATCAATATTTTGTTTTTATTCATTATTATTATACCATCTTTCATTTCCTCTCTTCATTCAAACAGTAATAATAATAATAATAATATAACAACAAAAATAATAATTTTTATAATACCAGGACTTCACCTGAGAGATCCAGTAAATATGGAATATGGATTGAACCTGTAATCATTGGATTATTAGCAGATATTCCATATAATCAGCCTTCGATCGCAGCCTTTGAAACCGCCATGGCCTTCGGGTATCGTCCTGGGAGAAGTTACACAGGATATCTTGGCTGTGGCTAGGATCAAAGTGGAGTATCAGTGCTTCGAAACCGCCATAGCCTCGAAGTTCAGAGAACCACGGCCCTTCGGGGGTCCTTGTGGCATGATCAGGTATCTTCCTGGGAGAAGTTGCACAGAATATCTTGGCCAACTGGTCGGGAGACAATCTATCATTAGCATGCTCAGGATTCGTTCTGAGAAGCTTTTGGGATCTCCCCTTCCACCCACCCTTTATCCCGATCCTCGTGGCATTTGTCTCAGTGACAGGAATTTGGGATTCTCCCCCCTCAAGTCTCTAGTCACAGGGATATGGGATCCCTCTCCCTACTGAATTCGGCACTAAATGACCCACCAAGGGTTGATGTGCCGTTAAACAAAACAATAAATAAATAAATCCATATAATCATTGGATAATTTGCAGCTATTCCATAAAAATTCCATGTCAAATAGAAAATTGCCAAATCATGAATAACATTGGAATATCAAGAAAAGTGCTGGAATATTGAGGAGATTTAATATCCCTTGGCTCTCTGCAAGATTTGCCTGTTTAAACTGGTGTGAATAATGGATAAAAACAATATATTGATTGATATAATTTGCCAACAGATAACAATATGTCCAGAATAATCAAAATATAAAATAAATGAGGCACAAAATTAGTATTAAAATGTCTGCATCTGTTTAATCTTAGGAATGTTGACTGTTCTTGGTTTTCAGAAAGATAATGACAAGAATGATAATGTGTAGAAGAAGGAGAAAATAGCAAGAAAAAATAGAAATTTGAAGAAAGATATTAAAAAAAAGAAGAGATTAAGGAGAACTTAAGGGAGACCAATTCGATGGATATTTATGAGGAATAAATTGTAAATGTAGGAGGAAAGAATAATAAAGTGGAAAGGAGAAAAACGAGGAAATAGATGGGGAAGAAGAAATAGAAAGGATGAATGTGAAGAAGGAGAAAAGGTAACAAAAAGAAGAAATGGATGAAAAAGAAGAAAATGTAAACAAAAAAGGGAGAAGTAGATAAAGAAGAAAAAAGGATGGAAGAAAGTGAAAAAGAAGAAAAAGTAGACAAAAAAGGAAGATGAAGAAGAAGATGAAGAAAAAGAAAAAGAAGAAAAGGTAGACTAGAAAAGGAGAAATAGATGAAGAAGAAAAAAAGGACGGAAGAAAGTGAAAAAGAAAAAAAAGTAGACAAAAAAGGAAGATGAAGATGAAGAAGAAGATGAAGAAAAAGAAAAAGAAGAAAAGGTAGACTAGAAAAGGAGAAATAGATGAAGAAGAAAAAAAGGACGGAAGAAAGTGAAAAAGAAAAAAAGGTAGACAAAAAAGGAAGAAATGGATAAAGAAGAAAAAAGGAAGGAAGAAAGTGAAAAAGAAGGAAAGGTAGACAAAAGGGAAGAAATGGATGAAAAAGAAGAAAACGTAAACAAAAAGGGTGGAAATAGATAAAGAAGAAAAAAGTAAGGAAGAAAGTGAAAAAGAAGAAAAAGTAGACAAAAAAGGAAGAAAGTGAAAAAAAGAAAAAGTAGACAAAAAAGGAAGAAATGGATGAAAAAGAAGGAAAAGAAGAAAACGTAAACAAAAAAGGGAAGAAATAGATAAAGAAGAAAAAAGTAAGGGAGAAAAGGTAGACACAAACTAAAAGGGAAGAAATGGATGAAAAAGAAGAAAACATAAACAAAAAGGCAGAAATAGATAAAGAAGAAAAAAAGAAGGAAGAAAGTGAAAAAGAAGAGAAGGTAAACAAAAAAGGAAGAAACAGATGAAGAAGATAAAAAAAAGAAGGAAGACAGCGAAAAAGAAGAAAAGTCGACACTAACAAGAAAAATGGATGAAAAAGATAACAAAGTAAAAGAAGAAAATGAAAACGAAGGAAAAAAGAGGTGAAAAGTGGAAGGAATAGATGGAGACAAAGAAGAAAAGCATAAAAAAGAAAAGGAAGGAGAAGAATTATGAGATAAGCTCTTGGAAGAAGATGCAAAGAAAGAAAGAAAGAAAGAAAGAAAGAAAGAAAGAAAAGTAAGAGAATCCAATCGACGGAGTAGGAGAAGGAGGAGGAGGAGGAGGATTGCTGTAACACCTGGCCACATTACATGCCAGACTAGCCTGTTTGACTTTCATCATTGATGCAAACATAATGACTCATGTTTATTATACAAATGATTTGTCTGCTTGGAACTGTTGGTATCCTAGTCACAGTCTGGGGTGGAACAGGAGACCAGGTGTCCCTTCTTTTTATTAGACAGTGATAAGGTGCAGGGTCACCTTATCAGAGTGGGCAGCCTTTTAGGGCAGGTGATTGGACCAAGTGCCAACGTATGATATGGTTCTTTTTCTGGAGGATATCTAATCCTTTTCTTTTTATTGCTCAACTGGGCTACTTGCACTTATAATAAATAATGAATCTAATTAACTGATTACTTGCTATAATCAATCTGATAATTACGAGTTCATCCATGCCATCAAAAGATGACAGCAGTAGGTAAATCATTTTGCAATTGGACTGTACTTAAAAATATCAATAATTTAATGTTGCTCTGAATTTTCTTGTTTATGTTCAAGCTATTGCAAAATAAATAAACAGGTCTGGTTACTCACTCAACAGAAACCATCACATGACCAATGTCTTTTGGCAGCATTCTGTGCTGGGGGTGATCAAGTAATAAAATTGGAAAAAGCGATGATCAATAAACAAGTTACTTCTCTCACCTTCAGTTGGGCAGTGATCACTATAAAAGTTTGAATTTCCAAAAAGAAGTGTGAATGCTGCCGGACATAAACTAAGAGACCAATTTAAAATAAAACTACATTGCAAATTGAACCCCCAATAAAAACCTATGAATTTTCAAAGAGCAAAGAAACTGTTTTTTCTAGACATAATAAGGAGTAAATGTTTAAATGTCCAGCCATCTAACTCCATTGGTGTGGCCTACACATGTGATACATACATAGCCAGCCAGCCAGCCAGCCAGCCAGACTAACTTAAAAACAGAAGAAACCTATGTTGACAGTTTTTGTGACAGTCTAGGTTGATGGTTTCTAATAAGAGAGGGATACCACTTTGTAATAAGCATTTAATAGTTACCTCCGTTGACAAATGTTACAGACAGAAATTATAGGCCATCACATGGCGTATTATACAAGTAGATGAGTACAATTGAATTTTGAATCTATCTTATGATTTTTTGGTGTGTTTGTATTTTTGTTATCAGTTTATCAATATTACCATCATAATAAGTATTATGTCTAACAATAATAACAATAATAATAGCATTCCAAGGGAAATTATGAATCACCGCCACCCATATATGCTGTGTTGGGGGTGATCAATTAAAAAGTTGTAAAAAGGGCTAAAAAGTCCAAATTTAAACAAAAACAAGCATGAACACTACTGGACACAAACTAAGTGACCAATTTAGCATAAACTTACATTGAAAATTGAACCCCCCTCTAAAAACCTATTTGGGGGTGGGGGAGGGGGGATTTTCAAAAAACAAAAAAAACATTATCCCTACTCATTGAGGGGAGTGTGTGTACAAAATCTCAAGTTCCTACTATTATAAATGGTTAATCCAGATATATAGATCATAAAGATAGAAGGAGAGACCCTAGAAGAGGTTGATGAATACATCTACCTAGGACAGGTAATAAAACTAGAGAAAGATCACGACTGCAAAATAAAACAATGCATAATAATAGGTTGGAAAACATTCAGTATGAATAGAGACGTTTTGAAGAGCACCTTGCCTATGTGCTTAAAGCGTAAAGTATACAACGGTTGCATAATACCAGCCATGATTTACAGATGCGAAACATGGAAATTAATAAAACGAGCTGAAAACCAATTTAGAATAACAGAGAGAGCCATGGAAAGACCAATGCAAGGAATAACTCTAAGAGATAGAAAAAGATCAACATGGATCAGAGGGAGGACTAGAGTGAAGGATATTATACAAATAATTAAGCAGCAAAAATGGAGATGGGCTGGTCACCTATCAAGAAGAGATGACAATAGATGGGAGAAAAGGCTAACCGATTGGTGCCCATGGGGCAGTAAATGCAGTAGGAAAAGGCCAGATGGAGTGACAAGATAGAAAAGTTTGCCAGTAGGATGTGGCAGAGGTTAGCACAAGATAGGTTGTCATGGAAGGAGATGGGAAAGGCCTTTATCCAGCAGTGGACATATAATGGCTGATGATGATGATGATAACATAGATACATAGATAAATGCATAGATAGATACATAGATAAATGCATAGATAGATAGATAGATAGATGCATAGATAGATACATAGCTAGATACGTAGATACATATAAATGTCAAAACACATGAATAACCTAAATCCAGCATTAACAAATGTTGTGGGTAAAGGTGATTAATAATAATATAATTAAAAATGATGATCTAAAAATCTGCTAAAAGTCTGATAATAATAATATTAATAACCAAGAAGAAAGCAAGAAAGAAGAACCTAGCGCTAGCATGGATAGATTACTAGAGGGCTCGCAACATGATCCCACAGAGCTGGATAATTGAATGCCTTAAGATGTTAAAAATCTCTAAAAATATACAGAACTTCATAATAAAGGCAATGAAGAATTGGAAAGTGGAACTAATCGCAGGAGCAAAGCAACTAGCGAAAAATAAGAGGTATCTTCCTTAAAGACCCACTGTCCCCGCTACTATTCATCATAGGAATGATACCGCTGAACTATATACTGTGAACATGTAACGGAGGCTATAGATCCACGAAGTCACATGAAAAGTTTAATCACCTCATGTGTGTACATGACCTCAAAACTTTTGCGAAAAATAGAAAGGAACTGGAAACTCTAATGCAAAGTCAGGATCTTCAGTCAAGACACTGGAATGGAATTCGGCATCGAGAAATGCGTAATGCTGGGGATACACACAAAGGAAAAAGAGAAACAACAGAAGGAATAGAATTACCCAACCAGGAAACCATCAGAGCGCTCAACGAGAAGGAAAACTACAAATACCTAGGCATCTTGGAAGCGGACAAAATCAAGCAGAGTGAGATGAAAGAAAGAATTGGCAAAGGATACTTTAGAAGAACAAGGAACATACTAGAAACCAAACTCTGCAGTAGAAACCAGATCAAAGGAATAAATACCTGAGCATTGTAAGATACTCTGTACCCTTCTTAAACTGGACAAGAGAGAAACTGAGAAACCTGGACTGCAGAACAAGAAAACAATAAAGAGACAAGAGAACAGTAAATGCTGACTATGTGGCGATAAAGAGACAATCAACCAAATTAGCCCAGAAGGATACAAGAATAAGCATGACTGGGTGGGGAGGGTGACCCACTGAGAACTGTGCAAGCAACTGAATTTTGACCATACAAACCAATGGTACATGCACAGACCAGAATCTGTCCTAGAAAATGAAACACATAAAATCCTCTGGGACTTTGAGATTCAAACAGATCACCCAATCCAAGCCAGATAATCAGATCTTGTGGTAGTGAACAAGGAGAAAAGAAGGTGTCAGGTAGTGGATTTTGGTGTTCCATCAGACCACAGAGTAAGACTGAAAGAAAATGTAAAGTTAGATAAGTATCTTGACCTTGCTAGAAAACTGAAAAAATTATAGAACATGAGGATAGTAGTACCAATCGTGGTTGGAGCACTGGGACAGCACCGGAGAAGCCAACAAAGAGGTTGGAAGAACTGGAAATCCAGGGAAGATCCGAGATCATCCAGATCACAGCACTACGGAAATCAGATAGAATACTGAGGAGAGCCCTGGAGTATTGAAGAGACTTGATCTCCAGTGAAAGCTACCATTCACTATTGGTGTGAAAACTCATAGAGAGAGAAATAATAATAAATGGAAGAGTGTCAAAAACAGTAGAGGCAAGACAGTTAGGAATTCAAGGAAGAGTTGAGACTGTCCCGACCACAGCATTGCTGAGGTCTGCTAGGATACTGAGGAAGGTGCTGGAGATTTCAGGAGACTCCAGTGATAACCACCAGACATCTAGCATGAACATGCAGATGCATGAAATATAATAGAAATATGAACAGTAATAATAAGAAAGAGTAACAACAGCAATAATGATAATACTACTAACAGTGGACACAACATTGGATGATAATAATAATGAAAATAATAACATGAGATAACATTGAAGAATTTAATTAATTCTGAGTCTTTAGATTAAAATATTTTCATCTGCGCGTCAACTCTTCAACTTCCATTTTTAAGAGTCTCCTCTCTTTTAAAAAGAGATATTTCTAGAAAAGAAGACACTTTATTATGTGAAAATTTATTTGGAGGTTTTTCTATTTCTGTCTTTTTTTTTACCCAATGCAGCATAGGATTAAAAATCACATTGACAGCCGGACATATGCAGAGAAAGAGTTGTTAATTCGAAAAAAATGAAAATTTAATATAATTTTTGACTGAATGCAGCAGACAGACATAAGTTCTTAACAATTAATATCTGTGAGGATTTATTTCTTTGAATTTTATTCAATTTTCTTTTGGAGATTTCTTAAAAATTGGAATAAAGGATTTGTTCATATTGACAAAAAAAAAAGAAAAGAAACATTCATCAATTTCCCAATTCTCATCTCTTTTAATATAATTTATTAAATATAAGGCCTTTTTCTCTCCCTCAACTGTAATTGTAGTTAATATTTCTAATTCTTGTTTTTATTTTCTTCTCCTCAAAAGAAGATCTATAAAAAAGGGTTAAAATTTTAATGAAAAATATTTTAAATAATGATTGGCTACAATTTGATTGATTAACAAGGAAATATTTCCTGCGTGGACCCAGGGTTCAGCTGATGTGATTTTGTCAAGTACCCCAAGATGCCATTCAGAGTTTAAGCACTTTGTTTGGTTGCAATTATTTTCAAATAGCTCAGAAAATCGGTTGACAGAAATGCAATTAAATTTGGAGTTAAGTGAAATTAATGAAGGGATGAATAAATAAATATAATGAATAAATAAATAACACCAACTGATGTGTAAAAAAAGAAAGCGAAAAGGATTTTTTTTTAAATATCGAGGAACAACAACATAAATAGCAAACAAATATTGCACCATAATCAATACAAGAAAATTAAATAATGCAGCATATATTTTAGAAAAATTGAACTTGAAAGGATGTTAATTTAATTTTGATTTTATTTGCAATTACCCTCCCCCCTCCTTCTTCTACCTCATGATGAGTCACATCACCATCAAGAGAATTTTCAAGGCATGAATTATTAATTGTGTGAATAATATATATATATATATCATCATCAGCAGCAGCAGTATGTCCACTGCTGGACAAAGGCCTTTCCCATCTCCTTCCATGACGACCTAGATTGTGCTAACCACTGCTATGTCTTGCCAGCAAACTTTTCTATCTCATCCCTCCATCGTGTATCTTGTCTTTTCCTACTGCGTTTACTGTCCCGTGGGCACCAATTGGTTAGCCTTTTCCCCCCATCTATTGTCATCACTTCTTGCTAGGTGACCAGCCCATCTCCATTTTTGCTGCATAAGTATTTGTATAATATCCTTCCCTCTGATCCATGTTGATCTTTTTCTATCTCTTAGAGTTATTCCTAGCATTGCTCATTCCATTGCTCTCTGTGCAATTCTAAGTTAGCTTTCAGTTTCTGTAAGTCATGGTTGGTATTATGCAACATTGTATACTTTACGCTTTAAGCACATAGGCAAGGTGCTCTTCCAAATGTCTATATTCATGCTGAATGCTTTCCAACCTATCGTTAAGCATCGTCTTATTTTGCTGTCATGGTCTTTCTCTAACTTCATTACCTGTCCTAGATAGATGTATTCATCAATCTCTTCTAGAGTCACTCCTTCTGTCTTTATACTGTAATTAATGTGTTGTTTTTATATATAAAGTGCTCAATATTTAAAAAGAAAATATATTGATGGGTACCCACAACAAATCTGTTTCACAATTCTTTACGCCCCCTCAACTTAGAGGTCGAGCACTATAGTAGGGAAGTAGATTAAGTTAAGGACTGGAGATGGGACTGAGTATAGGGAGGGTTGGATTCATGCATTTCTCAAGGGCTTTAGCATTGAAATTGCAATATAGAATTCAAATGATTGATTTCTATGATACTTCTGTAAAAACTAATCGAGATTGTCATCACTTCTTGCTAGGTGACCAGCCCATCTCCATTTTTGCTGCATAAGTATTTGTATAATATCCTTCCCTCTGATCCATGTTGATCTTTTTCTATCTCAATATTGGACTCACTTCTAGTGGAACTTAGCCTCAGTAGGAACAATAATTGCTTGTTTAACTTCTGATCAAAATGGTCACAAGGGCCGAGGAATACCATTCAGCAGCTCCTATCACCTTCGGTGTTTAAGAATAACATTTTTTCCATGTATGTGTCTAGTTTTCATCAGATGTAAATCTAAACATCTCTTGCCAGTAAGCAATCAATAAACAAGAATAGTTGTTGAGTTTGTTAATATTTCGTAGTTTATTCATATCATCTCCAGAATAAAATCAATGGAAATAATATTCTCTGTCTATTTATAGGAGTACTGACGAACAAAAAGAGAAAATAGACTCAAATATAATAAAAAGTACAGCAAAGCAGTGAATCGAAGTACAAACCGTGATAATAAAGTAATCAGAAAGATCTCCCTCTGTTACCAAAGGAAATGGAAGCGATTACTTCCCCTTATTAGAACTCCCCATAACTATATAAAGAGAGGTACTTCAGACTCCATGTATGAGTAAGCACATGTAAGTTGAATAAAGTTGTTCACAAGCAAATCTCTCGTCTCTTATTCATTACACAAACCATAGCAAAATGTGTATCTGAATAATTGCAGATGTCATGAACACTTTGAGAAAAATTGAAGCATTTCTGAGAAATTATCTTGCTGACAATGAATAGTATAGCTACTTTACACCAAGTCAGCAACAAATAAATTGATTAATTCTCCTTTTAAACTGTCAAATTTTCTTCTTCAGACTTCCATTTTATTTTACTTACTTTTATTTTACTAAAAAGAAATAAAATTTATATATATATATAAATTGATGCTTAGAAAAAAATAATGAAAAAAGAAACTAAATTCGATAATATGTCAAAATATAATTTTCAATTATTTTACACTAGAAGTGGATAAATTCTTCCATTCCGTTTCCATTTGAATGGTTTCTTACTTTAGTCTCCAAATAATTGATTTGTAATATTAAAGATTGCTTAAAGACATAAATGTAAGATCAACAATGCAGCACAAAATATTTGTTAGAGATCTACTTTTGTTAACCAAGTCGAAAAAA
>VCCN01006687.1:14289-26246 GCA_006491835.1 Architeuthis dux | reverse complement strand
TATTATTCAAATGGTTCTTCGGACGATTGATCTCCTTCTTGTATTTGTGTTGTAAACATGACGTTTCAGCCGATTCATTATTCGGCCTTGCCATGCGCTATAAGGGCTACCCCCCTTTAAACATAATTTCTGTTTAACCCATCACACTCGGATTTTACACCTGAAGAAGGTTGAAGAATGGGTCGGCCGAAACGTCGTGTTTGCAACACAAATAACAAGAAGGAGTTCAATCGTCCAAAGAACCATTTGAATATTAACTATAGAAAAAAGAATTCATTATTATCTGGAATGAATTCATTATTGTTTGTGCTTATAAGGTTGGTCATCTTATAAACACTGTCCAGTACTAAAAGGTTGAGCAGTGATTATGAATTGAGTAGTTTTAATGTAATTTTAATTATTGAAAATGTTTGTTGCGTCTAACTGTTATTTTCAATTGGGTGTCACTATAATTTAATGATCTTCTTCCTTAGGTGACTGCTAAAGAAGTTCTCTGAAAGGTTGAGCACATTTTGTTGATGGTTTAAAAAAATTTCCTCGACCATCTAAACTAGTGATTCTGGAGATGGAGTGTATGCCCTACAAGGGAGAAATTTAAATATGTTGGGGGCCAATTTGGAATTTGGGTGTGAAGTGCACAAAGTGTTCTGTGGCTCAAAACCGAGTCGTGTTAAGGCATAACTGATTATTTCCTAATTATACAATACGATTAATTCCTAATTATACAATACTATTAATTCCTAATTATACAATACGATTAATTCCTAATTATACAATACTATTAATTACTAATTGGACAATACTCTTAATCACTAATTTTACTATAGACTCCATTGAACTAATACTTAACTTATCAACTATATGAGGTATATATGTGATGAGGTAATTGTGTTGTTACTACATTTCACACAATAAAGAAATTAGTGCCCTAAAGTTCATATATCAACATTCTCTTTCCAAAGAATTTGTCTCTTTACAGATATTTATTTACTGAAGAATAGTGTTAACAAAAGTGTTTGTTAGTATTCAGAGGAGTACTTCAAAGTTTGGCGTTATACCTGCTGGTGCCCTTCTGTCTATTATACCAACAATGTTTGACCAATAAATCAATGAAACATGGATGCCACAAGGCACATTTGAAAGCAAAACATAAAGATCTTGTCAATTCAGAATTGGAATATTTTGATTCACTAAAAGAAAAGTTCGAAAACAGATCAATCAATTCATTGTTTTCCGGATGAATTGCAACCAATAATCGCATTTTTGTGGATAGTTATGAAATTATGGAAACTTATAGCTAAAACTGAGAAGAATCATTCAATAGGAGAGGATTTAATAAGGCAGCACATTCAATTTTCTCAAAACAGTTTTTGAGAAAAATGAGAAAGATATCAACATCATGCCACTGAGTAATGGTACAATTTGCAGCAGAATAGATGAGATGAGTAGAAATGTTGAAGAACAGCATAGTGTAATGTTAAAATCAAGGAAATTTATAATGCAGATGGATGAATCTATTGTATGAGAAAATGAAGAGCTTTTTTTTTGTATTTGTGATATATATTGACATGGAGATTTTTCTGTGAATCATTAGAAAGCAGCACAACTGCCAGTGATATATAGGAACATCTTAAAATCTATTTGGATGAAAATAAAATATTAATGGAAAATATTATATCATGTGCTGCAGATGGTGCTCCTGCTATTATGTGCAAGAAAAGATGGCTGTTTAAAATTGATGAAGGAGGACAATCCAGAAATGCTGGGAAAATGTAGTTGCCAAAAATATTTCACCTGCTTTAAATGAGATTTGGAAGTCAGTAATAAAATGTATAAACACCATCAAAGCTAATGTTAAATATGAGTGTCTTTTTAAACAGATTTGTGGGGATAAAAATTCAGACCATGTTAGATTATTGCTTCACACTGATGTAAGATGACTGTCAAAGGATAACTGCCTGAAAAGATTTACAGAACTATTTGATATTCTGAGTGACTTTTTCCAAATCTGAAATGAAGCTCCTGTTAACAGTTGATGGCAAAGCTTTTGCGAGTTACTTAGCTGTTATTTTTGAAAAAAACTGAATGTATCAAATAATCAACTTCAAGGTGCAAATATAACACTTGTTGAGCCAAAGACCAAGATATTTGGCTCTATTACAATTCTGGAACTATGTCAAAAGGTTTTTCTTCAAGAATATTTACTCAATTTTATTGGCTAAATAAGTGTGACTTTTTCCAAACCTGAAATGAAGCTCCTGTTAACAGTTGATGGTAAAGCTTTTGTGGTTTACTTTGCTGTTATTTTTGAAAAACTGAATATATCAAATAATCAACTTCAAGGAGCAAATATAACACTTATTGAGCCAAAGACCAAGATATTTGGCTCTATTACATTTTTGGATCTATGTCAAGAATGTTTACTCAATTTTATTGGCAAAATAAGTGTGAGTTAATCGATGCTGCTACACTTATTATGGATCATTTAAAAATATGGGTCCATGAGTTAAATTATAGATTTTCTGATTTAAAAGAAACGGATTTTCAATCTTGGCTAACTCAGCCATTCCTAGTGGACCTATCTGAAGTAGACATGAAGTATCAAGAAGAATTTGCTGAAATACAAAATAATGGGTCTCTTAAAACTATATTCAAAGTAAAAGGAACTAGGATGTGGCTTTGTGGTGAGACAGAAACTAAATATCCCAATTCAATTAGTTTGGAAAGAGAGTTACTGTTATCATTCCTATCTTCATGTTTGGTAGAATGTGGTTTTAGTGTTATAAGTGGCTTACATCAAACAAGAAGAAACTGACTAGATGTCACAAAACACAGAGACTTATGACTGAAGCTAATTAAATATCAGCCTGAAATCGAGACATAAAGACTAACATATAACTATAATAACATGATATTATTATACCCTTTCAACACCAAATTTTGTTATTATCGTAAGAGGGAATTAATCAAGACACAAAAGTGCGAGATTTGGCTGAAGGCCAAGAATTTAATCAGACATATGCTCAAGCATAATGGACGTGGTTCTTTTTGCGACATGATATATAATTAAATTACTTCCTTTTTTTATCGTAGGGAGGACATCAAATTTTGTGAGGTGCCAAGGTGGGGCATAGAGCAAAACAGGTTAAAAACTAATGGTCTAAACTATTTCAAGGAAGAATTGCCCAGATAGGTCAATATGATGATTGCCATCATCAAAAAATCCTAGTCTAAGGAAATATTTTTGGTTGAAAAACAGCAGTCTAAATTTTCAGCGTTATATCATGTGCATATGAGTGTGTTTGTGTTCATATACATGCGAATGAATATGTACAAATGCACAAAACAAATGCATATACATACACACACACATATATACTAAACATACAAATATTCATATATATTTATTTATTCATTTATAGATATACTTTTGTTTATGGAAGATAACATTTTTGCCATAAAGTAGATATGCTCTGGCGATCAAGAACATTTTATTTCATATTCCCAAACAGGGGCTTTTTCATGCTAAGATGTTTGTAAAAGATTTATTTACCAAAAGTTTTTATTTATTTATTTTTTCCCTCACTATTAGGGTTTAATGGGCTTGATTGACTATATATATATATATATTTTTTTGCTTTGAGATGGCCCTTGTCTCTTTCTTTTACTAAGACAAGGACCATCCCAAAGCTAAAATGAGGAAGAAAATAATTAATATCTACATCTGTATGTACACACACGCATGTATATATTTGACACAAAGCAAAACTAGGGAAGAAATGGGTGTAGAAAGATTGTGTTGTACCACTCTTCCTAGGGGCTGTCTGCCTTGAAAATAAGTATTCAGAATCCTGGGTTTTAACTGGCCTTAACCACCAACCTTTGACTCCAGTGGAAAACATGCAACTATTTCAGTCTACCCCCACCCTGGGGATATATAAATTGTATATCCATATACACATAATTGCTCTTCTATGCAACATCAATATAAAAATGAAAAAACACAAACAAAAGAAAAAAAATTATAGTTTTGTACATCTTGCTAGAAAGGTTCTGATGTTCAAGCCCAGATAACAGCCAGGGTTTTAAATGCTGATTTTTAAGGCAGGAAAATTGGCATAACCCCATCTTCCCCACCTTATTGCTTCAGCTCGGCCTTGAGTCATACTAAACTAAGTTTGGCATATATTTTTAGCTTGTCTTGTGGTTGAAATAGTTACATATTTCCTACTGGTGCCAGACATAATTGTTCTAATCCAGGTAAAATCCAGGACTTCAAATGCTGATTTTCAAGGCAAGCAGTCCTTCTTCTACTTGGAAAATTGCCTATCGGTCTTCATCATCCAATGTCTCCCTAGTTGGCCCTTTGTCATAACAAGCTAGGCTTAGTAAATATGGTGACTTGCTTCATGGTGGGGAAAAATTTCCCACCCGTGCTAGAGGTCAGAGTTCAAGCAAAGGATTTTAAATGCCGATTTTCAAGGCAGGCAGGCCGTCACACTTAGAAGATTGATGTAACACAATCTTCCTACTCCCATTCGCCCAGTAGTCTAGTTAAGCTTTGCAAATATCAAGAAGAACTAGCATTCCAAGGGAAATTATGAATCATCACCACCCATATATGCTGTGTTGGGGGTGCCCAATTAAAAAGTTGGAAAAAGGGGTGATCAATGAATAAGTTACTTCTCTCACCTTTTGTTGGGCTGTGATCATTAAAAAAGGTCTGAATTTAAAAAAAAACAAGTGGGTACAAATTGTGACCAATTTAGCTTAAACTTACATTGCATATTGAACCCCCTCTAAAACCCTATTTAGTGGGAGAATTTTCAAAAAAACATTTTCTCTACTAATTGAGGTAAATGAGTGTGTGCAAAATTTCAAGTTTCTACTATGAACGGTTAGGGCTGGGCAAAGTCCGGATACATAAATTGATACATATAAATGTCAGAACGCATGGACAAACTAAACCCAGCAATAAACCAGTATTGTGTGTAGCAATGATTAAATGTCAGAGGAAACATACACAAGAGGTAAATGCTCTCTGATACACTGAGAGGAAAGAGTGATAACATGAGTAAAATACAAGAGTGAATGAAAGAAAAATGAAGGAGTTGAATGACAGGCCAAGAGAAGAAGAAGAAGGAAAGATAGAGAGACTGAATGAAAGAGAGAGAAAATGAAGGAGAAATGAAAATAGACATAGACAATGATGCAGATGTAAAGAGGGTGAAGAGAGAGGGAGTGATAGAGAATGAAAAAGAAATGAAGGACAGGTCTAGTTAGTCACTCAATAGAAACCGTCATGTGACCAACGTCTTTTGGCAACATGCCATGTTGGGGATGATCAATTAAAAAATTTGAAAAGGGGGTGATCAATGAATAAGTTACTTCTCTTGTCTTTTGCTGGGTCGTGATCATTAAAAAGTCTGAATTTTCAAAAAACAAGTGTGAACACTGCCAGACACAAACTGAAGGACCAGTTTAGCTTAAAATTACATTGTAAATCCCCCCGCCACTGCACACACACACACACTAAAAACCTATTTGGGGGCGGGGTATTAAAAAAAAAGAAGTTTTTTTCTAAACATGATAAAGAATAAATGTTTAAATTTTCAGCCCTCGTGCTCCATTGGTGTGGCCTGTACTCGCGATACATACATAGCCAACCAGCCAGCAAGCCCAACTTAAAAACTGAAGAAACCCATATTGATGTTGACTTCTGACACTGTCTCAAGCTTTGTAGGCTACGTGAGAAAGACTGTGTGGGCTGCATATCTATCCGAAGCTTACACATGCCCTGTTGAAACACTCTTCTGCCCCAGATGACATACCACAGCAGGTAATGGCCATGATCGAGAGGTTTATTATCCTGCTCTATGACCGAACCAGCACATGCACAGAAATAGACAAGGCAAGGAGGAAGCTTTTTGTGAAGAAGCACAATGTGCAGTCAATCCCTCCAACAAAGGCTGACCTAAAGGAGTATGTTATGAGAGCAGTGTACGAAGAAGTTCATGTGTGGGGTCAGATGCTAGTGTCCACTCCAGAACAACCTTCAATGTGTCGATGGGGCTGGTCAAAACATCTGAGGGGTACCATGAACCCTTCTGGACATGTCTACCAGATGCAAGCCAGTCCAGCTATGAACTTGTCTCCTGCAAATGTAAGAAGGGTTGTTAGGCAGAGCAAGGGCAAAGAAACTGTCTTAGACTGTACAGCCATCTGTTACTCTGAAGGGGAATGCTGAATAGACTTTCCTGTAATTGACCCTAGCTTTGGGCAGTTATTGTTATCACTTATTTTGAATTGTGAAATAGAAGGAAGCTTCTGGGCAATTCTAAAGTTCCAAATTCAAATTCTGCATCATAAAAAATGTATGATTTGACACCGGGATCATTCATATCAGTCTACACAACTTTATTGCAATTACAATTGTCATACCAGCCATGGCCGTCATCTTGAATTTTTGATGACTTGCATGTATTATCCAAATGGCAATGCCCAAGAATGATGTATGGTAAAAAATTCAACTAATTATGTCCTCAATATCATATTATACCCTTTGCTGACAAGAAAATTGATTTGAAAACAGTTCAAAACAACAATTTAAAAATGGCTGCCATGGGTGACATATTGAACATTCATGATGGTTCAATATCCAAATCTTTATTGAATATGTTACCAAATTATATGCTTTTATCACAAAATGCACAACTGGCTTGAAATTTTAAGCTAAGCGCCCCCGCTACTTGTCATAAATTATTTATTAATCGACAATTCTGCATAGATGACCAGGATTAAAAAAAAGAGTGACAATTATATTTTCTGTTTCAAATCATAAAATAACAACAGTTCTTTCATATTACATCCATATTAATACCATCTTTCAAAACGTGCTCCTCAAAGATAAACCTTTAGTTTATACAACTGATTTCCCCATTTTATTCATTTTATTATTCAACATTGCTTCTTTCTTTGTTTCTTTCTTATTTACTGCATTTGATAATGTATAAGATGCATACAAATACATAAACATACTTCCATTTCAGTGAGGAATATCAAAGAAACCATTTTTGTTCATGCTAGTTGTAATGAATAAGAGACGAGAGATTTGCTTGTGGAAAGCTTTATTCAACTTACATGTGCTTACTCATACATGGAGTCTGAAGTACCTCTCTTTATATAGTAGTAGGAGAGTTCTAATAAGGGGAAGTAATCACTTCTGTTTCCTTTCGTAACAAAGGGAGATATTTCTGATTACTTTATTACCACAGTAGTCGAGGTCAACTCTTGGTTAATGGAGGGGGTCTTGTCTTCAAATATACAATGTAAGATGGGGTTTTCATTCGTTTTCTTAAATAGAAATTGTGTGTCTTATCTGCTGTTGAACACAGTATTTGTATCCCTCTCTTTATATCTTTCTTAACATCAAAATTCACATTGTTTCTATGCCAAGTTCTACATAGTTTCTCTGATAATTTTCTTTTTCCTTATTTTCTACAAATCTCCTAAATCAGTGCCATATTTAAAGATCAGCTAAATCTTCTAAATGCTAACCACACTCTATTCTATTTTTCCTCCCTATTGTCTCAACTACTAATCAGTACTAAAGCCACTAACTAATGCTAATACTTAAGAAGAAACAGATGAACTGAAAGAACGGACTAATCACCTTATGTTTCTACATAGAAAAACAAGGTAGGTTGTCGTTTATATATCTTGTTTGACTTTGTGAATTCCTTCGAAGCCCAAGTCATCACAATTTATTTTTTTATTTCTTCCATTCCTACAAATTTCGATCCTTTTGAACACCACATCAGTTCAATAAATGGTAATGCCAGTCTGACTCTTACCTTTTCTATTGGTTCATCATATAGACATATGATTGTACCCTATCAAGGTGTAACAGCTTCTTTCTGCTTCTGCCTGGGTAGATAAGGTAATTATGGGAAAGTGACCTGTTGAATTGGTCACTCACAAACCTTTTCCTCTGTCAAATAATGCGTCAACATTAATGTCAAGATTTTTTGTCAGGATACCTGGTGATCAGGGCAGAGAGCAGGGAGAATTGTATTCATGCTTTTCCAACAACATCGATATGGCCTGAACATAAACAGCCTCAAACAGAATTTGAAATCGGTTTGCTAATTCCATTTTCCTATGCTGATATGCCCTGCCATACATCCACGAATATCTAATGGAATCTACTTTCAATAAATTACAAGTTCAAACTATATAACTTGTTTAGCACACAAGCTACAGCAAATACCTTAAAATAAAACTTCCTTGTCCAAAATCATTTACTAAAAAGAAGCCTCTAGAGATTAAGAGGCTGTCAACCTTTGCATGTGGACAGAGAAACAATATGAAATTTAACAAAAATTCAATTCCTCATGACTAAGGTTTGATATATTCCAGCTGTCATGTCATAATGAAAACATTAAAAGCTCAGTTAGTTTGTTTGTCCAAAAATTGTTATTTAATCAAATGCCTCACATGTCAACACAATTTCACAAAATGAAAAGAATAAACCACTAAATCTTGTTTTATTTTTTCTTCTTCAAATATTTGTTCATAATTATATAAAATGTTCAAAGTCATGTTTGTTGCATTAATTGTGTGATTTTATGATGTGGAATCTACCGCATGAATGCGTTCATTCACTTTCATATTGTCAGCAAACATGACGCAAAATATAGTTAACAGGATTTGCCATACGTTCCCGGGCAAAAAAAATGAGTCAAGCTTTTTTTATCAAATTTTTTGCAATTACTCTTTCATTCTAACAATATAGGTGAAATATTCGACAATGTTATACAACAGTGCATGTAGTGTTTGTGTGCAGAACATGTTTTATATTCGCCCATATATCCTCTCTGGTATTAAGACCTTTTATATGAGGGGAAAGTGCTTGGCTTTTGGATTTTGGTTTTTGGTTTTACACAGGAGTGTATATGCTAGCATGTATAGCTGCTTTCTCTCTCTGAAGTATTCAAATATTACACTGCATCCAATATGCTGGCATTATGGAAGCCAGGCCAAGTTAATTAATATGGCACTACTGATTATTTATTTTGTCATCACTAGAGATGTAACCTGGGGCAGTTGGTAGCATGTTTTTGGTGTATAAGACATGTCTTTGTATAAAATGCTGAAAATCAGGCAGCTTGCTAGATATGTATGAATGTGAGGTCAGATTATTCAAGCTAAAATATATGCTCTTATTGCTTAAAGAAATATTGGCACCAGGACCCCTCATATAGACTGTGACTCCGCTGACTATATTTGAAGCCAAGGCATTCCATGATCCTTGCTTCATTTACTTGCATGCAAAAAACACGCATACACACACACACATGCACAAACACACACCCACACACTACTGGCCTTTTACTAAAAAATGAAGTAAAGCTATTTTTCTTATTTTAAATTTGAATATTTATTCAATATATCTTGGCAAGCTAAAATATATATGATTGCAGATGGCACTACCCCATTGCACGAAGAGGGGTAGGGTCAGGGGTACAATCTGTTCTCTGCCAAATATAGGGAATCAGATTTACCATATATGCTAACCTATAAGCCTCTCACTCTCTCTTTTAAAGCATTCAAATATAGGTAATTGGATTTACCTTATTGGCAGACGTTTCCTGAAATAAGTAATCACCACTTGAAATTTAGCAGCCTCCATCTTTGGACAAGAGAAACCAAAATATATTTGATGCCTGGTGACCAAGTATCCCTCCCCTAGACAGCACCTCCCCATTGCACTAAGAATACACCCTAATATCTGTAGCAATGACTGAGGAAACCAGGCTATTTTAGGATGACCCACCATAAAATGTGACCCTGATTTGTGCACCATATTGGGTTCCCAACACTAAAAAAATAGGTTTTTAGCGGGGGTTCAATTTGCAATGAAAGTTTATCCTAAATTGAACCCCTAATTTGTGTCCGGCAATATTCATGCATATTTTTTGAAAATTCAGACTTTTAGTGATCCCTGCCCAACAAAAGGTGAAAGAAGTAACTTATTCTTGTTTTTTTCTTTAAATTATGAATTCATGGTTCAAACCATTTTCATCAAGGTAAGCACCACTGCTTAATTTACAAGGTAAAAAGAAGCAAATATGGGTGGTGGTGATTCATAATTTCCATTAGAATGCTAGTTATTCATTGATTTTTGAATTTGTAGAACATGGGCTGTTTGCAAAGATTGACCTTTGTTTGCAAAGATTGACCTTTGCACTGTTAGATTTTTGAATAGAAATTAGCATTGCTAAGCAAAATGGCAAAATGCAACTCAGCAGGTAGCTATAGCTAGTTTTGTTTAGCTTGTTGCTTTATTCTTTCCTCATTGATTTTCTTTTTTTTATTCGAGTTCTTTCTTTCAATTTGCCGTTTTCATTTCTTTCTTTTTCTTTTTTCAATCTTTCTTTCCTTCTTGCAATGATTTTTATATATTTCTTCACCCCTTCCTTCCTTTTCTTCATTAATCATTCTTCTTTCTCTCCATGGGAATTCGCTGGGGTTGGAGCAGGGCGTGGTCAAACAGGGCATTTGCACCCCCCTTCTGCATAAATTTGGAAGCAGTGTTGCCAATTCAGCGCATTTTGTGCTAGATTCTGCGTGTTTCTTGTTTTGGCAGTATAAAAAAGCGCTTATTTAGCATGTTTGGGCTTAAATATTTTGGCCATTCTTTTGCTATTTTTGACCATTTGTAGTGTCGTTTTGGCATTTTTTTGGCCATTTTTGGCTATTTAAAAAAAAGTTTAGCACTTTTTGGCAATCAAACTAGTGCAGAAAACTGTTTGAAAATTGGAGAAGACATAGAAGAAATAAGTAATTTTTAAAAAATAGGTAATATTTTTAATAAGAAGTAATTTCCTTTATTAAATACATCTTAATAAAATAGGTAATATTTAATTTATAGTAATGAAATAAGTAATATTTAATAAACTTAATGTTGCCAATAACAGTCATATTTAGTTTATAATTAGGAAATTAAGTAATATTTTAATAAACTAAATGTTAGGATAGAAGTTGTATTTCATTTATTTTCATAATTTAATTCTGAATATATCCTTTTGCAACCCCCACTCCCTCGAAAAACTGGCAGCGGACACCCATGCCTCTGTCTTCCCGTTCTTTGCACTGATCTATTTCTTTCCGTCCTGCCTTTCAGATTCAGTAATTCTTGAATTTTATACATTTGCCATTCTCTCAGTATTGATCAGAATGGAAATTATTTCTGTTGGCTTTCAGTTCCAAAAGCCCCTCACTCTTGGGAGAGAATGGCCGCTGGCCCACTTTTGATAGACAAATGTGGAGAGGGAAGAGGTCTTTAGCTCGAAGCCTCGGTAAGTGGTGTAAGTGGGTTGGGGGTCTCTGGCATGGGGGAGCGCATAAGGCAGCTGAGTCACCACTATGTGATCCTAGTTTTTGATTCTTACTCAACAGACAACAAAAGCAGCATTTTATGTTTGAGTTTTCACTCAGCAAATTCAAAGACAAAGACACCCGCAAAACATTGGTCAATTGATTTTCCCCCTCGATTGAAAAAAGAAGACAGGTCTGGTTAGTCAGCCAATGGAAACTGTCATGTGACCAATGTCTTTTGGTAGCATGCCATGTTGGGGGTGATCAATTAAAAAATTGGAAAATGGGTGATCAATGAATAAGTTACTTCTCTTGCCTTTTGTAGGGCAGTGATCACTAAAAGAAAGTCCAAATTTTCACAAAACCAAAACTGAATGCTGCCGGACACAAACTAAGGGACCAATTTATCAAAAGCTTACATTGCAAAATGAACCCCCGGAACTAAAAACCTATTTAGGGAGGGGGGGATTTTCAGAAATAAAAAAATTTTTTTCTAAACATAATAAGGAATAAAGGTTGAAATTTTCAGCACTCTAGCTACATACATACATACATAGCCAGCCAGACCAACTTAAAAA
>VCCN01006683.1:3188442-3201175 GCA_006491835.1 Architeuthis dux | reverse complement strand
TAGTTTCAAATGGTGGGTAGGAGGTAGTTTTATCAGCAAAATCTTTACCCCCGAGTGGAAGAGTCCAGTGTTATGAATAGAAAAACAAAATTGTCACACTGCTCATTATATAAGTATATTAACTTAGCATGAGTTGGTATCAGACCATCTAAACTGGCAGATCCGATGTGGATCGAACCCACCAACAACGACCAGCAAGATTAGTTTGCTGATCATTGTTATATGTTGCATCCAGATCAATTTTTTCCATATAATTTATTAACATAAAAGAACATCAATAGTTGGAGATCCAATGAGGATCGAACCCACTAATAATGGCCAGCAGCTTTAGCTTGCTGATCATTGCTATACGACGTGTGTACTGAACCATTCTTTCATATGATCTACTCGTTAATCTCAGAGTGAAAAATTCACGGATATATTTGGATTGAGATGTTTTGGTGGGTTTTTTTTAAAGAAAAGAAATACTGAATTCGTTTACCGGGAAGAGTGTATAATTCGAAACGGTGGGTAGGAAGTATTTTTTCAGCAACCCCCCCAGTGGAAGAGCCCAGTATTACGGACAGCGACCCAACTGTTCATTATTAGAGTAGATTAATATTATTGTTCTTCTTTCTCTTATTGTTCGTCTTGTTGTTGTTCTTCTTCTTTTTTTCGTCTTCTTATAATTTCTGTTATTGCTGTTGATGATAATGTCATTAAAGGTATGCTGCTGTGGCTGTGGTATTGGTATTATTTCTGTTATTATTGCTTGTCGTTGTTAATGTTGTTGTAATTCAATCAATTTATTATTGTTATCTTTATTATTTTCTTCTTCTTCTTCTTCTTCTTCTTCTTCTTCTTCCGCCCTTCTTCTTCGTCTTTTGATCACCCGTGTCGTTTTTCGCCTTACCCAGAATTTTCCCCAATGTTTTAAAAGAAATATCCGCCGACTTAACCCTTTCACCTACTGCCGACTCTTGTCACGGAATTCGTTCTTCGTGCCTTCGGCAGCCATTGTTATTTCCTGCCTTAATTAAAATTTGTTGGCCTTGTTTCTCTCGCTGAAGTTGGAGATTTGCAGCGCAACAACAACAACAACAACAACAACAACAACGACAAAAACAGAAAAGGAAATGAAAGAAAGAAAGAAAGAAAGAAAGAAAAGACAGATGCGAAAATCAAAAATAGCAGATCGAAAACCAATCGTTGCTTTCATCAAAAGACCCTCCGGTTTGATTGCCTAACGTTTTCTGATCGATGAAGACGCTTATATCTTGTCGCTTACGTAACCGCTTGACGATCGATCGGACCAACAGGCGCTTCACCGATATTCTGACATAATTTGTACGCTTTCTTCTTCTTCTTCTTCTTCTTCTTCTTCTTCTTCTTCTTCTTCTTCTTCTTCTTCTTCTTCTTCTTCTTCTTCTAGCTTTCTTTGTTCTCTCTCACATATCTGCCTCGCTTACTCTCCTCCATCTCTTCCTCTCTCCCTCATCATAACCTTTTCCTCCTCGTACCCCTCCGCCGGGCTTTGTTTGTCGTCTGCTTCTTCTCAGTATTTGCTTTCCATCAATCCCACCATTCGTCCTTGCCCTCCGTTTTCTTTGGCTTGGCTTTCCTCTTCCTTTCCTCATGAAAATACAGTAGCATCCCCTTATCCGCGGAGGATATGTTCCAACATCCCCAGTGGATGCCAAAACCGCGGATAGTACCGACATCTCTCTATATATACATCAGCAATACCTTGAATAGTGCGGTTTTGATTAGTGCTGGTTTTGATATAGTACGGTTAAGATATTGCTGTACAAAATAATGTAACTTTTGTACAATACTGAAGATTTTGTAGCGAATTAACAGCACTAATCCGATATACCTAGACTATGTGTTTTTCTTATACATACCTATGATAAATTTCAATTTATAAATTAGACACAATAAGAGATTAACAACCACAACAAAGATGGAACAATTATAACAATATACTGTAGTACACGAATACTGTGCACAGGCCTGGTCACCGTACTTGGAGAGAGATAAACAAATCTTTTAGAAAAAATCCAGAGACAAACAACTAAGTTATTACCGGAATTAAAAAATATGAGTTATGACAATAGGCTAACAGTGTTAGGGTTAACATGTATTTTAAAAAACTAGAATGGGGTACAAGGGACTGAGATGCCACACATATACGGTAGAAGCAAATAGAAGTAGATTAAGCAATAGAGTGGTGGCACTTTGGAATAGATTACAAGAATATGTACTGCTATCAACAGATGTAAATGCATTATGATGTTTATTACACCACCACAAAAGGTCTGAGGCCCTAGACATTGTGTAAATATGATTGTTATGATGTGTGCTTGTATATACAAATTGTATACTTTTTTTCACATTAAATACAATGTTTTTAAAGTCGATAACTTTCACCTTTTCACTTAAAGGAAACACTTTACGGTTTCTCTTTGGAATATCCGCATTGGCAGCATCACTACTC
The DNA here is from genome assembly GCA_006491835.1 of Architeuthis dux. Lineage (NCBI taxonomy): Eukaryota > Metazoa > Mollusca > Cephalopoda > Oegopsida > Architeuthidae > Architeuthis > Architeuthis dux. Next base: position 3,198,699 of record VCCN01006683.1, on the reverse strand, counting down.
TTGCACCTTGGGACCATTATTTAGTTAAACTTGAGAAGAAGAAAAGGCCGAGTGACAATAAGTCTCCTCAAATCTCCAGCACTCCTCTCAGCATCGTTGCAGACCCCGGCAACGCCTTGATCTGTACAATCTCAACCCTGCCTTGAATTTCTAACTTGTCTAACATGTTCACACTAGATGTGTGTTAGTCATCGCTGCCGCCTGAGTGACCACAACTCTCCTCAAATCGTTAGCACCCTTCTCAGTACCAGGGAGGGAGGGGGGCGTATACCTACTTCTCAATTTCCAGGTTTTTTGTATGTTCAATATCTGCTATTGGAAACATTACCGTATACCTAGCTCTCAAAACCCAGCCTTGCCGTATACCTAGTTCACACAACCCATTCCCATCACTGCTCAGTATCCTCGCAGACCTCAGCAACGCTGTGATCTGTACAATATCAAAGTTTCCTTTTAATTGCTAACTCATCTAATCTTGACTCTAGTGTGTTTTAGTGCAGTTCCATCGTTTGAATTTCCCTTCTATGAATAATTCCACTTCTTGCACCTTTTAATCTGATAATCCTTCTTTCTTTTCTTTCTCTTCTTCCTCTTTTTTCTTTTCTTTCTTTTGTCAAACTCCAGTCCAAGGTTGACTTTGTTTTTCTACCGCAACAGCAACACCAAGCCTCACCTATTTCAGGGAAGTAAACTCTTCGCTGTTTGCCTCACCTGTCACGTTAAACGAAACCGATATATAAAATTAACCTTTCCCTACCGTGATTTGAAATTACAACCAAGTGATCGGTAGAGGTCTCTCTTACCGACTGAGCCAAACCAACAAGTCTTACATATATACGAATTTATTTATTATATATACAATACAAAGGTTGCAGTAAAATCATCTTCAGTCTGAATAGAAGTAGGAGTTGAGTTTGACCCTGCAGCAGCCAGGTTTGTTCTCCCTCCCTTTGTCCTCGCCTTTTGTCTCATTTGTCTTACTTCTTCTCTTTTTTTCTTTTTGAATTGTTCTCGTTCTTTCCTTCCACCTCCTTCTCTTCCTCTTCTCTTTCTTGCCTCTCATTCATGCATCTTTCCCCTTTCTTTCTTATCTCGTCTACTGCTCTCTATCATTTTTTGTCTTGGTTTCTTTTTTTTCTCTGAATTATTTTCTTTAATCTTTCTCACTTGTATTTTTGTGAAAATTTGGACTTTTTAGTGATCACTGCCCACCACCACAGTTAAGTTTACGTTCTTTTTACTTCACAAAGTTTTCCCCACTTTTTCTGTGTTCATTTTTCTCTACTTCGTATTCTTTCCTGGTTATCAGGTCGAGAGTGAATGCAACAAAAGGAGAGTCAACTTTGCTAAAAATTCACTTTTCGAAAACTCCATTAATAATAAGAAACTTGGATGGAATGAAGAAGAAGAAGAAGAAGAAGAAGAAGAAGAAGAAGAAGAAGAAGAAGAAGTTTAAATGCAATTAAAAGAAAGCGAAGAAACAAAAAGACAAAAAAAGATGAGAAATTCGAAGAAGCTTAGATGGAATAAGATGATATTTGAAATGAGTCCTGTGACTCATATAGGTGTCTATGTGCCTAAGGACCATGGATGAATTTATACTTTTCTCTCAGTGATTCTTTGTTTTAACTTAGTTCCTACAAGAGAATTTGCCACATTTATTCTGTTTACATCTCTCTCTCTTGCTCTCTTTCTTTCATAAGAATACTTCTTCTTCCTTTTCGATTCTCTCTCAGCGTCTCTCAGCGTCTCTCCTACTTTTTTACACTCCATTTCTTCCTAATCATTTTTCTATCCACCAACACCCCCCTCTCTCTCTCTCTCTTTCTCTCTCTCTCTCTGCCCTTTTCTTTACTCCCCCTCCCTACCTTTCGGTACAGTCTCTATTTCTCTTCGTCTCGCCTCTTTCCGACGCGCTTTCTCCTTTCTAATCCCATTTTCATTGACCTTTTCAGGACGTCTCGCCTTTCTTACCGGATTTCCTTCATCTGGAATCCATTATCACTGTCTAACCATTTCTCCGTCTACGTCTCCCTCATCCGCGTTTCATTCCCGAGTTTTCTATACTAAGTTTCACTTTTAAAAGTCTCTCTCACTCAATCGCCATCTCTCCAAGACACCCCTTTCTACAGCATCTTTATTTTCTTTTTCCGCACAGTCTATTCTCTATGTCTCCATTTCATTCACAACCTCTCTTCTTCCATCTCGACTCGTCTTTCTCTCTGACTCACCTACCTCTTCTCTCCTTACTCTCTCTCCTTGCTCTCCGCTTCTCTTGTGAGATCATCCTGACCCAGAAACCGCATAAACTTTTCCAATTCACAGCCTACCGTGACCGACTGTTGCTTGTTACCTTAGTATCTAGAGATTCAGTTGCCTGACTGGCTGGGCTCTTCATTCTTTTCGAACGTGTATCGATTGCCTGCTGATTACGCAACGATCTCTGGTGTCGATGGAGCGGCGGAGGAAAATCAAAAATTGGCAACTTATCACGTCATTGTTCTTATCTCATCTAATCTCGTTCTTTCTCATTTCCAAGCGATATTTCGGGGCGTGCTCTCATCGCAATCTCATGACCGACTTTATCTCAATTTTAATTCGTTGTATTACCGATTCGATCGAACTTCTGTTACATTTTCTTCTTTCTTTCTTTTTCACGCGTTTCTTCCCAGATTCGAACGTAAGACTATCGATGCTCGGCTTAAACACCTGGACATTGATCTCTCAAGGAAAAACAAGAAACTGTGGCCTGTCTCGTGACTGCGGTAGTTGTGTATTTCACACGCCAGTGATGCGGGTTCGAAACCAGGTATTAGGTTTGGCCAAAATGTTCTGTTTTTGTCGTTAGATGGTAATAGGAGCGTGTAGTTTTAACTAATTTCATTAACGAGAGGTCGTTTTTGATTGTATTGAGACAGATGTCATATCAGTGTGCATTTTGTTTTAATTGTGGCAAAATTAGGTTTTTTTTTAATTTATTGGGGATGGAAGGAAATGAGCAATATTTGCACCATATTATGCTTTTTTTTATTTTAAGAATAGTCAAAATGCGACTCAAACACCAAACAAAAAAAAAATTGTTCAGTTCATGGAGAAGGTACTGTGAGTGAACGAACGTGTCAAAAGTGGTTTGCGAAATTTCCTGTTGGAGATTTCTCGCTGAACGATGCTCCACGGTCGGACAGACCAGTTGAGGTTGATAGCGATTGAGAATAATCAACGTTATACGACATAGGAAATAGATAGCATACTCAAAATATCAAAGTCAAGCGAAAAAGCGAAAGAGAAAACTATTAGATCCTATTCACTATGCCTCCTCGCTGTGTACATTATATGTTTGGTTCAGACGATGACGTCACATGCTCTCTGTTGGATGATTGGCTGCACTAAAAAAACGAAAGAAAGAAAACGCGTGCTAAGACATTTTTATCTTCAATGACGTGGACAATCTTGGTTGTAGACTTTGGATAGCAATACCACTAAGAGGATTACCATCAGCAGTAGGACAAAAGACGACATAGGTTTCTTCAGTTTTTAAGTTGGTCTTGCTATCTAAGTACACGCGTACATGCCGCACCGATGGAACTAGAGAGCTGAATATTTCAACATTTACTCCTTATTATGTCTGGAAAACGCTGTTCTCCCCCCCCCCACCAAGTAGGTTTTAGTAGGTGGGGTTCAATTTACAATGTAAGTTTATGCTAAATTGATCCCTTTTTGTGTCTAACAGCAGGCACGCTTGTTTTTTTTAGAAAATTCAGACTTTTTTAGTGGTCTACCCAACAAACTGCGAAAGAAATAATTTATTCATTGATCCCCCTTTTTCCAATTTCTTTAATTAAACACACCCAACACGGCATGCTGCCAAAAGACGTTGCTCACGTGACGGTTTCTATTGAGCGACTAACCAGACCAATATCCTGAAGTTACATCGTTTATTCTCCGGAAAAGAACTTTTGTTGTTCTCAAAATTGAATGTTAATAGTAGCTATTAACATTCAATTTTGAGAACAACAAAAGTTCTTTTCCGGAGAATAGACGATGTAACTTCAGTTAACAAGAAGACAACATATTAGCGATGAGGATATTTTAGCTATAAAGCTAGCTGGAAATTGAACAGTTTAGCCGATTTTAGCCATTAAAAAAACATTTTTAGCTATTAATAACAAAAGATACTTGGCAACACTGTAAAAAAACGCTTGATACATCATCTATTGATCAGAATAGATTTCTCTTAAAGACGTCACACATTCTTCTTAACATTATATTATATACAGTATCGACCATAAATAAGTACACCCCTACCACTTTTTAATAGAAAGTTAATTGTCTTCTAAACCAAACATAGCAGGATTTTATTATTTCTAGTGGAACATTATTGTTTCTAGTGGAACAGTATTATTTATGACCAAACTCTACAGCATTGAAACTCTGTTGCCAAAAATATTTTTTCGTAGAGTTGTACTTATCTTTGGACGACAACATATTCATATTTTTGGCAACAGAGTTTCAATGCTGTAAAGTTTGACCATAAGTAATACCTGATAATATTTGTTTTGATTGTGTAATGTTCCACTAGAAATAATAAGATCCTGCTATATTTGGTTCAGAAGAAAACAAGAAGACAACACAATATCTTGAGGGCACAACAATTGTCTTAAATCAAACTGTTCCTTACAGATCCTCGTTAACACCAAACAGTTTCATTACCGCGATACAATTCTGCTTCTTGGATGAGGTTATTAGTGAGTTATGACGAAAGAACGGTTTCTTTTTCACATTCTTTGTTTCACCGAAATAAAATGCAATTTCTGCTTTTTGTTTTGTCAAACACCAGGACAAAGTCAGAGTTGACTTTACTTTCCTATGTAACAAGAACAAGAATAAGAACAAGAACAATCCTCATCAAAATAGGGGAGTGAACTGACATATAAAATCAGCATTTCACTACCGGGATTTGAACTCACGATCAGATGATTTCTAGCCTGGTGTATTACCACCTGCGTTAAACTGACAAGTCTTAAATACCTCCAAAATGTATAGTAGAATTACGCAAGGAAGTAGAAGTAGGGGCAGAGTCTGAGTCTGGGGCAGCCAGGCTTGTTCAATTTTATATTTATTGAGTTTTTTTAATATATAAATTTAAACTCATGAATTTAATTTGCTTTTTAGAAAGGAATACCGGAACATTGTAACAAAATAAATGAATTATCATCATCATTATTTTTATCATGATCGTTTTACTGAAGAGAAAAATCATCATCGTCATCATTTTAATAGGCGAGGTTAGATTGAATTACCTCATTGTTATAACTATGATAGAAGGAAAATCATCACCATCGTCTTGATCAAAGTAAAAACTTAAGCTGAATGGGAAATCAACATCATTGTCATAACCAAGATATTAGAAAACGCAACTTCATCACCGTCATAATCAAGAATGAAAGCATCATAATTCTCACCAAGATCAAATAAAATTTAATCTTCATCTTCATAATCAGGATTAAGAGGGAAGTATGATCATCTTAAGATGAAAGGAAGCATACCAACATTGTTATAACCAAGGTAAAAGATATGGTTTAATTGAGAATTATCATCAACCCAATAAAGGAAAACGACTTAGCTGATTTGAAAATCATCATCACCCTTATAATCAAGATGAAATGAAAATTCATTGTCATCGCCATGACCAAGATAAAAACTTGAGTTGAATGGGAAATCATCATCACCTTTATAAGCACAATCATGATCATGATCATCATAATCAAAATAAAAACAAAACTCATTTTCATCGCCATGACCAAGATAAAAGCTCGAGTTGAATGGGAAATCATGATCATCATAATCAAAATAAAAATAAAACTCAGCATCATCATCATGATTAAGATAAAAGCTTGAGTTGAATGGAAAATCATGATCATTATTATCAGAATAAAATAAAAAAAACTCATCATCAGCATCATCATTATCACCAAAATAACAGCTTCAGCTGAATGGAAAATCATGATCATCATCATTATAATCAAAATAAATAGAAGTATCATCATCATCATCATCATCATCACAAACAAATGAATAGAGAATCATCATCATCATAATCAAAATAAATAGAAGACTCGTCATCATTACCATCATCGTCACAAACAAATGAATGGAAAATCATCATCAAGATAAAACTGATCATCATCATCACCATGACCAAGATAGACGCTTCAGCTGAAATGAAAGTCATCATATTGTGCTAATCAAGACAAAAGCCATAATTAAATTTTTTTCAAACATTGTCGTCATAAACAAGATAAAATGAATTGAATTGAAAATCATCGTAATCGTCACCGTCGTCGGGATCGTCATCGTCGTCGGGATCACCAATCCAACCATGAATGATGGCGCGCAACACATTTCTTAATAATCTTCCAGATTAGGTTTATCACGCCGCAAATCTTAAAGAGGCCTTTTCGCGTAAAACTTCAATGCAAGGAGTGAAAGCCAATACAGTTCCGGTTAGTCACTCAATAGAAACCGTCACGTGATCAATGTCTTTTGGCAGCATGGCGTGTTGGGGGTGATCAATTAAAACATTGGAAAAAAGGGTGATCGCTGAATCACCCTTTGTTGAGGCGGTGATCACTAATAAAAAGTAAGGATTTTCAACAAAAAAAAAACGAGCGTGAACACTACCGGACACAGACTAAGGAACCAATTTAGCATAGACTTAAATTGTAAATTGAACCCCTACTAAAAAACCTATTTAGATAGGGGTCTTAAAAAGATTTTAAAAAGTTTTTTTCTAGACATAATAAGGAGTAAATATTTAAATTGTCAGTCCTCTACTCCATTGGTGCGGCCTGTACGCCTGATACATACATAGCCAGCCGGGCAAACAGACTCACTTTAAAATCCATAAGAACCCGGACCCATTTCTACTTGAAGGAACATTATGTTACGTGATTGCACCAGGATGTTCAGTAGATGTCACTTAGTACACTTCATGAGTTAAAATCAAGGATAAAATATAATATTATATAAGAGACGCTGCAGATCAATTAAATTGTATGTGACACCGGTGTCACGGTGGGTTCTTATGGGTTAAAACTGAAGAAACCAATGCTGACAGTTTTGCTGACAGTTTTGGTTGACGGTTCCTAACAACGTGCCAGCCTAGAGCCACATGTTCTGCTTGGCGTGCGTGTGAATTTCCACGATTAAATTATTGATTGGCTTTTTAAAAATATTTCGCATCAGGTGAGCAGAGTAGCTCTCCCTCTTGAAAACAAAAAACGATCACAAAGTAAAGTTTGGGATTATACTGATATTAATAAAATAAATTGTATAAAAAAAGCCCAAAAGTTCTAATTTAGAGGAATTAAACACCCAAATTATAGCTGTGATATATTCACTCGTGTTTTATTATACATTTTCTTTCTGCTTACAGAGTTTCGTTGATTTTAGGTTAGGGAATTAAATTTGATTTGTGCCTAGTTAAAATTCTCTCATTTTTGCAGTTATGAAGTGGGACAATTAGAGAAAATTAAATGTTGAAGTGTCCACCCAATCCACTCAATAACGTTCTACGGGGTGCGGTAAAAATCTATACGGGGTGCAGCGAAACATTTATACGGTGTGTGGCAAAAGGTATAAGCAAGTCTCGACCAGTAGACTCAGTATTGGTTGGTCATTACCAACCAATACTGAGTGTACGGGTCGAGACACAACAATTGGATGAAAACGGTTTTGAGATTTCAAAAGTTGTGACCTAAAAAGAAAAGGGAAAATTCTGATTCCCAACATCACAAAGCTCTGCAATAAAGAAAAAATGTCATAATAATGCCCAGTCTTCATATGGAAGAAACAGAAGCTATGGAGGACCAGAAGCTATGGAGGACCAGAAGCTATGGAGGATCAGAAGCTATGGAGGACCAGAAGCCAAGGATGACTCTTTACCTCTTCTAACGAGGTTGGAGAGGTACAGTCGAATCCGCTTAATAGGACCATTGGTTTTTAGGACCAGCCGCATAATAGGACCAATTTTGTAAGAACCGATTCAAACGTACGTAACCATCGCTAATTTGCTTCGTTTATTATGACCAATGCGCCGTTTATTTGGACCAAGATGCAGTGCTACCAAATTAACATTTTTTTAAATAAAATTGCTACCAAATTAACATTTTTTTAAATAAAATCTGATAGAATTGCTCAAAATATATTTTTTAGTTCTCAAAACAACTATCTTTAAAATATTTTTAGCCCGTGACTCAAGCTGAATGTTACATTTTGAAAATAAAGTAGCTGTAAAGAGACTTAACTTGTTGCGTTTTTTACGCAAGTTGTCCCCCTTAAATTCAATAAGTTTTTGGATGTTTGATGCACAAAGAAATCAAGTTGTTAGGTTAATGGGACCAGCCGGTTATTGGGTCCAAAATCGCTGGTCCCGATGCGGTCCCATTAACCGGATTGCACTGTATATGTATTCGGTCGTGCCCGTCTTTTCGTCTGCCTGTCAACACGATATCTCCAAAAGTACTCGATAAATTTCAATGAAATTCTGTGGAAATGTGTGCAATGTAGTAAGCAAGATTTAATTTTGGGGCGGATCTAGGCTACGAAACAAGTGATTGAATTTTGGAGCGGAACTATGCACAATTACCTCCCCTACGTCGTAGTTATATGTCTACACCACATAATACCGCCAAAGGTTATGTCTGTCCACACGATATCCAAATGTTCTCGATGAATGTCAATGGGATTCTGTGGTACGGTGGGAAATGGGCCATGGAAGAAATGATTCAATTTTGAGGCGGATCCATGCACAATTACGTCTCCTGACAATTGGCGTTGGCAGAGGTATGCGCTCTTTGGGTGCTTTCTAGTTCTAAATGCTTTGGAGATCCAAATCTTTTAGAAAAAGATTACATACTTTTTGCTACTGTATTGATTTGATAGTGAATAAGTTTTACGGCCGTAAAATGACTTTTACCCTTTCAAAACGGAAAATCGTGAATTTACGTGACTCGTGAGCTGTCAGACTCGACTTAAAGGTCAGATTTCAAATGCCAAATTCTATAAAAGACATTGAGCCCAAACCAGATACGTTGGTTGTAGGTTCAAATCTTATTGGTGCGTTGGGCGTTTTCCGTAATACGATTTTGTTAACATAATGAGTACGATCCTTACAGGGTGTCTCACTGCTGTGGCTTTGTGCCATAAGAAGCCAAGCTTAATAAATATAACTAGGACTTGCCTTGCGCCTGAGACAGTCATATATTTGGCATTTACTCTAGATGAAAAGCCAGGATTTTGAATGCTGATACTCAAATCAGGCATGCAGACAGTCCAGTACCCACTCCATTTGGAATCTTCCTAAATCCAATTTATCACCCATTTGACTTTATACTAAGCTCAGTAAATATCAATCGGCACTTTTTGATTACTAATAATCTCTTCTTCCGTACCAATTCACAAGTGTAATGAGTTTGATGCTCACTAGGTGTCGTCAAACTCGAGGACAAAGTCAGGAGTTCAGTTGAGTTTGTTTTCCTACCGTAACAATATAACCAAACCGATAAACCGTGATTTGAACTCACGAACTAGTGATTACAAGGCTGGTGTTTTACTGACTGAGCCAAATTGACATGTCTTAGACATTAACGAAAATGTATCATACAGATACGCATTGGCTTATTTTATTCTAATAAATAAATATAGAAAAAATATTTCTATAATTATTTATTTATTATATATACAATACAAAGGTTGCAGTAATCATTTTCAGTCGGAATAGTTGGAGTGGAGTTTGACCCTGCAGCAACCAGTCTAAGTTTCGTTTTGTATAAAACTATGAGTGTACCCAACATAGTGCGATGGTTAACAATCCATTCTTGTAGATATAGTCACAAGCGTAGTGAGCTCGATCCTCACTGGATGTTCCACTACTGGGACCTTGTGCCAGAATAAGCTAAGCTGTGGTCTGCTTTGTGACGGAAACAGTTACGTATTTGCCACTGGGGACAGTGTTCGAAGCTAAGCCAAAAAATCAAGGTATCGAATACTGATTTTCTAGAATGGAAGTAATAATCCGAACTTCTTTTACACCGAACAGAGTTTGGTCAACAGATTTTATTCACATTTACTAATAGTTTTGTGTTTCCATCAAACTACGAGTCCTGTTGCCTGACCTTATCTTAATACAATCAAAATCAAACTCACATACATATATATTATGTTTATAATTTTTACTAGTAAGAATTATAAACATAA
>VCCN01006683.1:3098540-3108794 GCA_006491835.1 Architeuthis dux | reverse complement strand
CATGCGACAAGGATCCCGGGACGAATCCCGGGCTGTGTTTATCGGAACTTCAAAGCCCGAAGGCTTCGAAGAACAGACACTACACTTTGATCTTTTTAGCCATTAGGCCACGAAGCGATCTTCTCCGATATGGTGACCCTACACACACATATCCCTACACAGTGTTAGAAACGAAAACGTCATTACTTTCTGAACAACCTAGTAGCTCAGCGTGAGAAAAAAGAACTTTCTTTCCGGTATATTTCTGAGTGAAAATCAGAAAATAAAAAATCTATTAGTTGTTGCCGTCGTCGTTGTTTTCTTCTATTAATGGAAAATTGGGAGAGGCTGAAAAACTTCTGCTTGACATAACAAGTCAATTAAATTCGATACAAACAGACGCCGATGCTAAATTCAAACATTCGAAATATCTGAACATGAAAAAAGAAGCGTCGCCTTTTCTTCAATAAGTCTGCATCTAATATTTCGTGAAAACTGACCTAACTTCTGCGAGTTCTTCTATTGTAAAAAAACACAAACAAATAGAGATTAACGCCCACCAGAGTATACCAACGAGCACACATTCCCGCCGAGAAAGGAATGACCTATATACATTTATATAATTGTACATCGTTCATTGCAATTCTGTCTGGTGCCGATTTTACCCTGTTCCTTGTGGCCTACCTTTCCCCATTCCTTCTCGTCTGCTTTTCTCTTAGTCGACTTCTTTGCTTTACTGCTAAGCGTAGATCAATATCCGTCTGTCTCTGTGTCTGTCTGGCGTCGGGTTTCCTGTCTGTTCCCACTCCTCACTGCCCGGCCCTTCCAGACGTAGAACTACCCTCCACCCTCTTTTGTGCATCTTGTTCTTATTCTTCTTCTTCTTTTCCTTCTTCTTTCGTTTTCTTTTTTTTTCATTGGCTTTTCTCAAAATAATTATATTTCTTCATTGTGTGCGGTTTAGTCGGTATACAGCAGTACCTTGAATTATGCGGTTCTGATTGGTGCGAGTTTTAATGTAGTACGGTTGAGGTATTGTTGTTGCTGTCGTTGTTTTGTTGTTGTTGTGGTTGTTGTTGTTGTTGTTGAAAAAACAAAGTCAAATCCAACCTCTGATTTGGATTGGAGTTGTGACAAAAGAAAAAGGCGAAAGAATAAAAGATAAGAGCTGGAGTCAAAAAAAGGGAATAATCACAGAATGAAAGAGAGAGAGAGAGAGAGAGAGAGAGAGAGAGAGAGAGAGAGAGAGAGAGAGAGAGAGAGAGAGAGAGAAAACGGGGTTTGGATAGAATAAAAGAAACCTATGTTTTGGTGACAGTTCTGCTTGACGGTTTCTAACAACGAAAGAGAGGCTGTAGATGATAACCAAAATCTGGGAAAAAAAGATGTAAAAGAATACAAAGCGGGGATATACGGAATAAAAGAGACGCGGTGGAAGTGGGGAGGGCGAGAAACGGTAGATGAAAAAAAAAAGGAATGTAATTACTTCCGCCAACGTAATTCGAGAGGTGTATGTACTCGTCGTGTCCGTCTTTCCATCTGTCTTTCTGTCTGTCTTTCAGCTTTGTCTTTCCGTTTTTCTGTCTGTCTGCCTGTCCACACGATACCTCTAAAAATACTCAATGAATCTCAATGAGACTTTGTGGAATGATGGACAAGGGGATAAGGGAGAATTGGTTGAATTTGGGGGAGGATCCAGGAATATTATTTTGTTTGAGAGATATTTTTCCATTTTTTTTTCATACATATATGTACAGTATGGCACATAAATAAGTATGTTATAGAAAGTTAAATTTTCTTCTAAACCAAACAGCAGCATTTTATTATTTCTAGTGGAACATTACACAATAAAAACATATTATCAGGTATTATTTATGACCAAACTCTCCAGCACTGAAACTCTGTTGGCAAAAATATAAATATGTTGCCGTTCAAAGAGGAATACAACACTACGAAAAGTTGCAATGCTGTAGAGCAGGCATGGGCAACCTTTTCCGAGCGGCGGGCCACATGAGATATTGCTAATGATAAACCAGGCCACAAATTCACTGTCAGAATAATTTTTAGAATGTTAGGAACTTTTTTGCTAACAACATAGTTTGCATGCACCATTTCTCTGAGCTCTGTTTGCCTTTTAGAAAAAAACGTACTCAGGCTACCGATCTGTTTCTTTAGTGTTTCAATTTTAAGCTTTCTGATATCTCCTTTAAATTTATCATATCCGGAATGTTTAGTTGTGTAATGACGCTTAACGTTAAATTTGTTAAATGCCGAGTGGGATTTAGAACATATTAGACACCCTGATCTGTTTTTTTTTACTTCAACAAAGAAGTAATCTTTTGTTCACTTATCCTGGAATTTTCTCATTTCTTCAAAAAAGGTTCCCTTTTTCTTAGATGAAATTTTAATAAAACATTATTTTCCTCATGGAATTAAGTGTGCCATTCAGAAAGTAAAAAGGGCCGCATGTGGCCCGCGGGCCGTAGTTTGCCCATGGCTGCTGTAGAGTTTAGTCATAAATAATACCAGATAATATCTGTTTTTATTGTGTAATGTTCCACTAGAAATAATAAAATCCTGCTATGTTTGGTTTAGAAGACAATTAACTTTCTATTAAAAAGCGGTAGGGGTTCTGAGCGATACAGTATACGCTCATGTCTGTCCACACGATCTCTCCAAAAGTTCTTAATTGGCAGAAGGTATGCGCTTTCTGAGTGATTTCTAGTTATTGTCTGAATTTTGTTAGGCGGGGGGTGTTTTAATCATTGTGCGTGTTATTATATAGTCAGACTATTTCCCTCGTCTGTGTTGTTCATTTCTTTCACAACGTTTCGGCCGTGTATCCTTCTTCGGGTGTTCTTTGTTCTGGAACAAAGACTACCCGAAAAGGCCTGAGGAACACGGCCGAAACGTTAACGCCGATCGCGATCAGGTGATTCCTAGCCTGTTGTGTTACCACCTGATCCAAACTGACAAGTCCTGCATACCTCCAAAATGTATAGTAGAATTACAGCATAGACGAGGGAAATAGTCTGACTATGTAATACTACGAGGGAACAACAACAACACTCACCAAAATCTGTGTGATTAAACTCTTCACTGTTTGTCTGTTCCGTTGCGTTAAACCAAACCGATATATAAAATTAACATTACCCTACCGTGAATTTTGATCGGTAGGCGGTCTCTTACCGACTGAGCAAAACTGACAAGTTTTACATATCTACGAAAATGTATCTTACAGATACTAAAGGGCTTATTTCATTCTAATAAATAAATACATTTATACTAAAAAATTCATGTTATCATTTTTTTATTTATTACATATACAATACAATTGCATTAATCATCTTCCGTCGGAACAGAAATTGGAGTGGTGTTTGACGCTGCTGCAGCCAGGAACGTCTTTCTCTTTCTTCATTCTTGATCTCTCTTTCACGCCTTCTCATTGCTTTTTGGCGTTTATATCGTCTTCCCTTTTTCTCAATTCATGTCGACTTTTCTTTCTCTTTTATTGTTTTCTAAAATGTTTTACTTCTTTTTTTTTGTCAAACTCAAGGACAAAGTCACAGTTGACTTTACTTTCCTATGTAACAAGAACAAGAACAATCCTCACCAAAAATGAGGGAGTAAACTGACATATACTATCAGATTTGAACTCGCGATCAGGTGATTTCTAGCCTGGTGTTACCACCTGCGCCAAACTGACAAGTTCTGCATACCTGTAACATGTATAGTGGAATTACGCAAGGAAGTAGAAGTAGGAGCAGGGTTTGACTCTGGAGCTGCCAGGCCTGTAAAAGATTAGCTTAGTACATCACGAGGCCAAACAAAGAGTAACAGAAAGTAGGAAGTTTTTTCGCTAATCTTCCAAATGGAGCCCGCCTTGAAAATCAGCATTGCACTCCATTAGCAAATTTGTCTGCGAGAGGACCTTACTAAATATCTCGCTACAGGAGGTACTCAGTTACAGGCATCCCCCCCCGTTATAACGCGGATGTTGAGGTCCAAGAAAACTAACACTGCGTTATAACCGAGTCGCGATCAATCTAGCTATTTTGTAGCTAGATCTAGCTATTTTGGAGCTAGATTAATATTTTGGGGTCTACCATCCACCCGCGTTATAACGCAAACCGCGTTATAACGAAATGCGTTATAACGAGAGGTGGCTGTATTATTCACTTAATTTCGCTTAGTCTGGTACAAGGACCCAAGTGTGGGGCGCCAAGTGTTAATCGAAAGTTACTGTATTAGTAATGGTTTATGAGATTAGCTTGCAAACAACTGTTCCACGGTGTGGTACCCTTGCACATATTAACTAAGCTAAGCTTATTCTGGTGCGATTGGCGTAGTCGGTAACGACACGGACAGTGGAATCACTTCGCTCTAATGCCCTTGGGAAAGGTATGACTCCATCACCCCTCCCCCCAGCTACGGGTAAAAGAGCCTTGGGAAGGCAACCAGTTTAGGAGAAGGACAACTCTGATTCCAAACCAGGGATTGGATCCCAATTTGACGTCTTACCGGTAGCCTCTCCGACCAAGCTGATGCCAGGCGTATCGATCTCTGCTTTCCTCTGGACTACATCAGCAAGGTCGAGAGGGGAATTCTGACGACTGGGCATCCCAGGAACTCCATACGCTTCGCCTAGGGGACGTTCCATTGTCTGTAGAGACAGAACGGAGGCCATTCATTCAGCTACAAGTGTGCAATACCCAGAGAGGATAGACGTCACTACAGTACGAGGTCTGTCCGAAAAGTATCCAGCCATTAGATATTGACGAAAAATTAGCCTATAGGTGGCAATGGCGCCTTAGCCCATTTCAAAGTACTCCCTTTGAGACCTCACACACTTATCCAAGCGTCTTTTCCACTTTTCAAAAGAGTCTGAAAAGTCCTCTTTCTGGATCGCCATCAGCAGCCCCTTCACGGTCTACTTACTCTCGTCTACGATCTGAAATCTCTTCCTTGTCAACAGAAGTCACATCTGGACTGTACGTAGACTGACAAACCTTGGTGATGCGATGTTTTGTCAACCAAAGAAACAACAACCCCTGCACGAGACATAAAGAATGGGTACGCTTGGTCACTGTGAATTCAACGGTCACACAGTACATTAGCTCACTCAAGTGTATTTCACTGCCGACCGAGTAAACCCTACAGAAGAGTATCTGTTCACGCATATGCAGTAAGGTCTTACCTGATTGGTTGCCAAGTTACAACAAGGCCGCACAACCGGTTCTTGAGATATTCAAATGGCTGATTACTTTCCGGTTGGACATCGTATATACTGGTTCATTCGAATTAATTTCCTCGTGTTTTTCTTCTTCTTTTTTCGATGTGTCCAACACATCTCTATAAGACGCTTTTCGGTCGATCGGTCTGTCAGTCAGTTCCGTTTATGTAAAGAACAGAAAGAGGAAAGGGGGGGGTTCCAGCTGCTACAATGTCAAGCAGAGAATGTGTGACGTCATTAAAGAAATATCTATTCTGATCAATAGATGACGTATCAAACGTTTGTTTTTTACAGTGTTGCCAAGTATTGTTTGTTATTACTAGCTAAAACTGACTTCAAAAATGGCTAAAATCGGCTAAACTTTTCAATTCCTAGCTAACGTTATAACTAAGAATGTTATATATACTCATTTAAAGCCCACTTATAAAATAACTGATAATGATAAAAGTATTGATAAAAATTGTACACTTATTTTGATTTAAACTTACTAATCACAGATATGGACGTAAGGATGGTAGACGCATCGTTGAATTTATGGGTCTTGTTTCTTAATCACATTGTTTCGGCCGCTGTACCGTTGAACGACCTCGAATGTTTTTGATCGAAACGTTGCGATAAGAAAAAAGAAAAAACACGAGGAATCTAGAAAGCACTCAGAGAGCGCATACCTCTGCCAACGCCATTGTCAGCGAGAAAGGATCGAACTCCTTGCAGTAGCAGTGGTCTGCGAGAGTACTTCGCTGACCATCACTCCACGGCTAGGCACCCTTTCTGAGGCACCCTTATTAAGCTTAGCATAGTCTGACACATGGCAACAAGCGTGGAACACCCAGTAAGGATTATGGTCACTACAGTTGCAATTGTCTGCAATATCAGCTTACTAACCACTGCTCCAAAGCAAGGCACCAAAACCGTAAGCGTTTCAAACGATACATGTGACGCCAGCACGCCAGTCTTTTTTCAACACGACAGTCTATTTTTTGTTTAACCCATGACACCATAGCTAGTTGTGTGGGTTTTAGAAGTATCCAAGATTGACTGTCGATCACAACATTGATTAGGATTTTACAAGAAGGTAACATTTACTAAGAAGTTGTAACAAATATTTGGTACAAAAGCACGAATGTTAGTATCCCAACATAAGAGTCGGACAGTGCAGACGACCTTAATTTGGAACGGTTGTTTATCGAAAAGTGTGAGGTATACCCATGGTACCTGTCACAAACCGTATCAAGTAGACATCTAAAAATCGATATTTGAGGCCGATACATTTTTTTTCTCGATATTTCAATAACTTACTCGACTTTTTTTCCCATCATTGATATTTAAAATAAACAAAAATATTTCTTTTTTTCCCTGTTTTGTGGTTATCTCCATTTTGCCTGTTGCTTGCTCGTCGGATTTATTAGTAAGAGTAATCAATTTTACTAGTAATTTTTAGATGCGCTATGCTTCTCTAGCAGCGATCGTCGTCACTGACTATCTGACATGTCGACATATCCGCATAACGACTGTAACTTTTTAATGTAATACAAGAATATTTGGTTCTTTTTTAAAAAATCAATTCTCGAAATCAAACTGTGACATAAGATTGCGTTCGTTTTTTAAGAAGAAGCTAACATATTTCATATCGCGGTGTTTATTTTTTAACATATTTCATATCGCAGTGTTTATTTTTTTTAACATTTAACTAAACTCGTGGTTAAATAGTGCATCTATGGTCTGACTTTCAGGCTTCTTTTTAAAAGATTACGCAAAGATTGTTAAAATTATTTTATTTTAACATTACATTAAACTAACTGAAAAAAACCGCACTACGGAATGGATTTCCACCTAGTTACTGCGGAAGGCCTAAATGGGGCCTTTGGCCCTAATAAGTGATCGAAAACTGTTTTTTAGGATTACCTTAATACTATACCTCTGGCTACAACGCACCATTTCCGCTACTTATTGGTCACATACTAATGGACGGAATCAGACTTTTAGTATTTTATAGATAGACAGACACATGGAAATCAGAACAAAGACCCTACATTATTTGTTTTTAATTTCCAAACACTAATATGCGAAAAACATGCTCCGGGGTTCCATTAGAAACCACAGAATATTTGGTGGCCATAACTCTAGCCGTCCTCGAGTTATGCTAACATAGACGGATAGACAGACATTTGGTGAATTAAAATAATAGTAAATTTTCAGGTAAGCGTGAACCTTCTCCGGTGTCTTATTAGTACACACAGAAAACTTCATGGGAATATGTTGTGTGGTTCCTAAGTTATTCTAACACGGACAGACGGACGGACATTTGGTGAATTATAGTAAGATAGTACATTTTTAGGTAATCGTGAACGCAGTCAGCCACAAAATAAGAGACCAATTTAGCATAATACTTACATTGTAAATCGAACCGCCCACTAAAAACTTTTAAAGAATTTTCAAAAATTAACTTGCTAAAAACACGCTCCGGTGTCCCATTAGTACACACAGAAAATTTCATAGGGATATGTTGTGGGGTTCCTAAGTTATTCTAACACGGACAGACGTACGAACATTTGGTGAATTATTGTAAGATAGTTCCTTAGCACTGACGTTATTGTGTTAGACTTGCGTGCTGACGAGCTGGGGTGCTGGCGTACATAAAAAGTACGATTCTATGATACTGCACTGGACAGAGAGCACGACACTGAACAAAATTCTTTGATCGCTATTCAGGCAACAAATAGGTAATAAGCGGTGAGGAACTCTCTTGAAGACAGGATCAAAGGAACAGTTTGCATGACAAAATCTCGCCTCGTTTTGAAAGGGGAGAAGATAAAAGAACTTGGAGAAATTATCTGTACGGATTCACCTCGGTAATTTCAATAGTAGTAGCCTTTAAAAAGAAGAAAAGAAAAAAAGTAAAATGAGTAATTGACAAAATGGCGGCAGTTGGCAGAAAAATGCTTCGAGATAGGGAATGATTAGGTTTTGGGAAGGATTGTGTTACAGGTGAACTCGAAGTAAACAGGAACGGGAAAAAGGGGCAAGAAACGCGTGCCAATTTAGATGTTTTTCATCTAGATCTAGATGTTCTTGGTTGCGTCTAGATGTCAGAAGTTGATATTTAGATGATTTTTAATGAAATAAGCAGGGCCAGATTAACCTATACAACGCGTGCTACGTTAAATATCACAATAATGGAAATGGGTTTTGGGAACTAGGTATACGGTTAGGCCAGTGCCCTAGGCTATTAGCAATATTGGGCCCCCCATATTGAACCATCCTTGTTTAGATGATTTTTAATGAAATAAGCAGGGCCAGATTAACCTATACAACGAGTGCTACGTTCAATATCACAATAATGGAAATGTGTTTTGGGAACTAGGTATACGGTGAGGCCAGGGCCCTAGGCTATTAGCAATATGGGGCCCCCCATATTGAACCATCCTTCTCCCCCCACCCCCCTTTCGTGTATAATTTTAAGTAAGTAATGCGATCTGTCAATCGTGTCAATAAAGTGGATTGTTATGTGCTAATGTGTAATATATCCATTCCATTTTCTAAAGAGATATTTGTTAGGACATTTTTATTAAGTTTTAAGATATTATTAACAATATCTTAACAATTATAGTGAGCGCTCAGACTTCACATCAGGGAATGTTTTTATTTTTACAGTTTTATTGTTTAATTCATTTCCCCTGTAGTAGTAGTGATACATTTCTAAATTGTTATTTATTTTGGGGCTCCTTCACTGTCTTGGATCCTACGCCGTAATGTAGTTTGCGTATAGGCTAATCCGGCTACGATCCTGTCAAAAAAAAAATTAAGAAAAATATGAATATCCCAGAATTTTTCCGGGCCCCTTCTCAGTTTTATAGTATAATCCGGTCCTGGAAATAAGTAATATTTTTATTTAATTCCTTGTAATAAAATAAGTAATATTTTTTTTTTAAAGTAATATTTTATTAAAGTAAATGTTGAATATTAAAGTTACATTTTATTAATATGTAATGGAGAATCTAGATGTTTCATGCTGTTTTTAGATGTTTTTTGACTCAATTTTAGATGTAAATCTTAAAATAAATCTGGCAACACTGACAAGAAAAAAGGAATCTTTGAACTTTTACCTTCATTTCCACCCCACCCCGCCCCCTGGTCTGAGACTTTTCACCTTTCTTCTTTTTTTTAAAAAGCTGATTCGAAGGTGAGTAAGGAGTTGTGAACACGATCCTAAAAGAAGCTAATATCAGTACAAACACATTTCAATAATCTAAGGTTCATATACCGAATACGAAAGAGAACCGTTCTAAAAATCAGTCCTAAAGGTATTTACTGAGATTATCAAATGTACAGCGTCTGGTGGGGATTGAACCCACTACTCTAGTAATAGACTAATGAGATTTGTTTGCTAACCATTACTCCATGGCGAGACACCGTTATATTAACTAAGTAAGCTTAGTCTGGTATAAGGTCACAAGTGTAGAGCACCCATTGGGGATTGAACCACTACAGTAGTAATGGTCAAATGGAACTAACTTGCAATTACTCCATGGTGAGACACTCTTAGCTTAGTCTGGCACAAGACCACAATTGTGGAGCACCAAGTGGAGATTGATCCCACTACACTATTAATGGACTAATAAGAATTGCTTGCTATCCATTACTCCCATGGTGAGAAGCGTTTTTAATGTACAAAGCTTATCTTGGCTTAGTCTAGCAAAAGGCTATAGATGTGTTGCACCCAGTGCAGATCAAACTCATTAAAGTAGTAAAGGCGTGGGGAGTCTAGCTTGATAACTACATACCTCCCCCGTTACAACGTGGATTTGGGGGCCCAAGAATGCCAACATCGCGTTATAGCCGAGCTGCTATCAATTTAGCTATTTTGGAGCTAGATCTAGCTATTTTGGCGCTAGATTAATATTTTGGGGCTTGCCTTTCACCCGCGTTATAACGCTAACCATGCGATAACGAACCGCGTTATAACGGCCGGGACTGTATTGCTCCATTGTGAGATGCTCTTATATTTACTAATCTTAGCTTAGTCTGGCCCAACGCCACAA
>VCCN01006683.1:2983760-3005021 GCA_006491835.1 Architeuthis dux | reverse complement strand
AAAGATCTCATAGAAAATTCAAATATATCCGGGATGTAATCACGGCGGCTTAGTAGTCCGTAATAAAACCAAAAAGAAAAAGAAAGGCAGCAGCAATTACGAATCAGACCCAACCACAAGTCTCCAAACAAAAGAACAAACTGCCCGCCCTAAGAAACTATGTCGTTATTGCTGATCTTTTTGTCATTTTGTCATTCTCGCCCTTGCCTTTTTTGTTTCTGTTGTTTTGGGTTGAGCAACGAGAGGTGCGTGACTTTGCGTGGGTGCGAAATACAAGAGGAAAAACGGTGGCGATATATGCCGACCGCCAACCCGACCCAGACAAACTGGCAAAAATCAGGCTAGGCCAAATCGGGCTTGGCTGACAGTGGTAAAGAGGGACGCCCTTATAACCAGTGTTGCCGATTTAGCGCGTTTCTTGTTCTGGCACTGCAAATAGCGCTAAATTAGCGCGTTTGCGCATACACATTTTGGCCTTTTGGGGGCTATTTTTGATAATCCTTAGAATTTTATTGGTGGTTTTGGGCCATTTTTAGCTATTTTTTTTTAATTTAGCGCTTTTTGGCAGTCAAACTAGCGCGAAAATATTCTTTGAGTTGACAACCCTGCTTATAACTAGAAGCGACTGGAGAGGGGTTTCTCCTCAGCAATCCACTAAGATTGGCAGTATCTTTATTTTAAACAGAAAGCGAACCAGCTTTGGAAACATAGAATTGAGTGGCTGTCGTCATTTACAATAGGGATAATTTTACTTGTTTGTTTTACGTCGTTTTTAGGGTTATTTCGACCGGAATTTTGCACAGTTTGTAAGTATAGAACAGCCAGTTTATACCGAATAAAAAATGTTGACAACTTTTAGTTATTTTATCGATTTTTCATTCGTTTTTCTTTCACTCCCGAAGTGCTCTAGAGGACGAACATTGAACGCCGATGGACCGTTGACAACAAGGCGATACATCGATGAAAATGCCCGAATCTAGTAACCCTGTGAATTTTATTGTAATATTCTTTGTATTATTAATAAGAACAAAGATTGTGGAAATATTTCAACTGAAAATTATTTGCTGTTAAACTGGCTGACCTATACTGACAAAATGTGCAACATTTCAGTGGAAATAGCAACAACAACAAAAAACGACGAAAAAAATAAATAAACAAAATTATCCCCATTGTAAATTAGACGTAGAATGTTTTCAAGTGGATCCGGAATGACGTCAGCACTTTGCCACTCTATTACACCCGGTGTGTTTGCTAATCTGTCGACATCGTCATTCTCGTTTGACTCAGTTGCTCACGAGGGGGGAAAATAAATGTTTTAGGGCAGGATTTGCGTGAATTTGATAGATAAGGGTGAAAGTAAGTCCAGAAAACATACCGTATTTCACCATAGATAATCCGCACCCCTAATTGAGCTTCAATTTCGAATGAAAAATGCATTATCCCGTGTATACAATTATGTATACACATATGTATAACAATTATATTTCCATATATAATACGCAGCTAGGTTTTTAGCTCAAAGTTTTCCGTTTGTGTAGCCTTGCTGTAACTTGGCAATCAATCAGAGTGGACCTCACTGCGTATGTGCAAACAGTCACACTCCCATGGGGAGGTTCTTAGTCGTCAGTGAGACGCCATTGAGTGAGATTGTGTACTGTATGACCGTTGCATTCTCAATACTCATCCTTCACGTCTCGTGCAAAACATCGCATCACCCACGTCTGTCAGCCACTCTTGCCCTAGAGTCCAGATTTGAATCTCTACGAGCTGCCTTACACAAAGAGATTTCAGACCGTGGGCGAGATAAAAGAGAACGCGACGACTGTTTTGAAAACTGGAATGGACGCTGGGATAAGTGTGTGTGTGGTCGATTGCCCTTGGTAGGCTATTTGGCGTTAATATTAAGTGGCTGGATACTTTCTGAATATACCTCATACATACATATATATATATATGTGTGTGTGTGTGTGTTTTGTTTTGTTCTGAGAGAGAAAGAGTGGAAGTCGAGCTGCGCCATGAAAATAGCAATCATCAAAATGTAGACTTCCTAACCTCGGACACTGATTACAAGCTTCATCCATCATTTCTCTTAGATGTAATCAGATTCAAGTAGATAGATAGATAGATATATAGATATGAACAGATGGAGATAGAAAAGAACAGACTGAGATAGACAAGAGCAGACTGAGAGAGAGAGAGAGATAGACAGACATAACCGTCTCTTATGTAACGAAATGCAATCTGTGTTCGTGTGTTCGTGCGTTTGGTGTACGTGACAAAAAGCCCATATCTTATTACCGGGGCTAAGAATGTGTGTACGTGACAAAATGGACATATCGTATTACCGGTGGCCGTTTTAAAGGGGCCCAGATTTGAAAATAGAAGGGAGTTGAGATCTGAAGCCGTTAGCAACAGGTCGCACAAAGAGGCCCCCTGCCCGGCAGGAGTGAGGGAGGAGAGAGCCGGTTAGAAGCAGTGAGCAGTTTTAGATTTGAATCCGGCAGCGACAGGTCAGACGCAAGGTAGTTCGCTCTTTCACTCGGACGGGTGAAAGAAGGAGGAAGAATCCTTGATTTCTTTAGTAGTAATTCAGAAAAGTGACCAACTCATTTAGAAAAATAAATGAAACAGAATTCCATACCTCGAAGTAACCCGCGAACCGGCCCAGAATAGATTTTTATATCGACGGAAATAAAACCACAGATTTAGAAGGGAGTTGAGATCTGATGCCGTTAGCAACAGGTCGCACAAAGAGGCCCCCTGAAACGCAGATGTCTCCATAAAAGAGTAAGTGTAGTATAACACTACACTTACTCTTTTATGGAGACATTCATTGGTTAAGAAGACTGGTGAGGTGACAGATGGAAAGAAAAAGAAGGTGAAAGAGAGAGAAACAGTTGAAATAAGAGAGTGAGACGCAGAGAGAAAGATGGGGTTGGTATAGAAGAGAGACAGAAAGTTGAAGCAAAAAGGAGGGAAAAGAGAAGAGGACAGCGAATAAAAAAAGACACAGATAAAAAGGGTAAAAGCGTGAGAGAAATTGAGAAAGGCAGAAGTAATAGAAACAGAAAACGAAAAGCTTTTTACTATTTTTTACCTTCAACTTGAATTTTATTAGTTGCCTTTCATCGCAACTTTTGATCAGACCGATTACCCTCCGACAGTGAGCAAATAGCGTTGATCGGAAAATAAAGAATAAGCCTCGGGTGGGACTCGAACCCACATCCCCATACCCAGGGAAAGCACCGTTTAGCCCGGTCTTCTTTACCAATTACGCAACCGAGCCTTAGAGAAAGAATGAAAAACTGATAAATAGGGAAGGAGACACAGGAAAAGGGAGAGAAGGAGACGGAGGAGTGGAAGGAGTTGAGTAGGCCAGATGGGGCCAGGTGGGGCCAGGTGGGGCCAGGTGGGCCAGTTGGCTTGGGCAATAGTTCCCTTTAAGTTTTGCGCGTGTTGCAACCAGCACACAAAGGAAATTAATGTGCGCACAAAAGATTTCAAATTCTATAGATTCAAGTAGATAGATATATAGATAGATATGAACAGACGGAGATAGACAAGAACAGACTGAGATAGACCAGGGCAGGCTGAGATAGATATGTAGACAGACAGACATAACCTTCTCTTACTATTTTATCGAGACATGCATTGGTTAAGAAGACTGGTGAGGGGACTGATAGAAAGAAAAAGAAGGTGAAAGAGAGAAACATTTGAAATAAGAGGGTGAGGCGCAGAGAGAAAAGGGTAGGTATAGAAAAGAGAGAGCGAGAGAGGTTGGGAGAGAGAGTTGAAGCAAAAGGGAGAGAAAGAGAAGGAAAAAGACACAGATAAAAAGGGTAAAAAGAGAAATTGAGAATGGCAGAAGTAATAACCAGCACACAAAGGAAATGGATGTGCGCATAAACGATTTCAAATTCTGTAGATAGCTTAGTGAGTTTTTCTGGAAAAAATATTGATTCCCTTATGTCAAATTCAAAAGTGCGTACATTCTTTTGTCACATGAAAAGAAAATGTGTACAACACCAGATCTTTGCACCCAATGACTACAGAAATATAGAGCGAACATTGGCATGCGCCTATGATCTTGATAGGGATGTCCGAAAAGTAAGGTACTGATAGGCATAACTTGACTGGAATTAAAACATTGTGAAAGCTGTAAACACAAAGCAACAGGGGGTATGCAATACTTCTTGTAATAGCCAGAACAGCCTTAATATTGAGCGCAGGCGTATGTGACGTCACAAGAAAGGTTGCTGCCACCATAAAACAGTAGGCAAACCTAGAGGTGCGAGGTGTGATAAATTATTTGCATGCCAAGGGCAAAGATCCAGCAGAAATTCACCGTGAACTTGTTGCTGTGTATGGCGAACATGTAATGAGCAGGAAGCAGGTATCGGTCTGGTGCAGTGCGTTTGCAGAGGGGCGTACGAATCCGCAGGACGAGCCTAGTGCAGGGCGTCCACGCTCATCAACAACAGAAGACAACATAGCGCGCGTTGAAGCTTTGATTCAATGTGATAGACGGCGCAAAATTTCGTGATATGGCTGTGGAACTTGATCTTCCGAAGTCGATGTTCCATGAAATCCGCAGCTTGGCTTGCTAAACATCACTTTCTTCTCTTTTATCGAGACATTCCTTAGTTAAGAAGATTGGTAGGGGACAGTTAAAGAGACAAAGAAGGTGAAAAGGAGAAAAGGTTAAAACAATAACTGAGTAGGAGGCAGAGAGAAAAGCGTGTTGGTATTTTCTGAGTGAATATTGGGATAGATGAAGAGAAAGAGAAGAACCAAACCTCGAACGATAGAGAGATAGAAATAGAGAAATAGCGAGCGGGAAAGAAAGAAAGAAAGAAAGAAAGAAAGAAAGAAAGAAAGAAAGAAAGAAAGAAAGAAAGGTCTGGTTAGTCACTCAATAGAAACCATCACATGACCAACGTCCTTTGGCAGCATATCGTGTTGTGGATGAAAAAAGGGGTGATCAATGAATAAGTTACTTCTCTCGCCTTTTGTTGAGCAGTGATCACTAAAAAAAAGTCTGAATTTTCGGAAAATAAATGGACACAAACTAGTGATCAATTTAACATAAACTTACATTGCAAATTGAATCCCCCACTAAAATCCTATTTTTTTCAAAAAAACCAAAAACGTTTTTTTCTAGACATAATAAGTACATAGGGAAATATTGAAATTTTCAGCCCTCTAGTTCCACTGGTGCGGCCTGTGCGCGTGAATGATACATACAAACCAGCCAGGTACACCAGCTTGAAAACTGAAAGAAACCTATGTTGACAGTTTTAGTGACAGATCTGGTTGACGGTTTATTAAAAAAAGAAAGAAAGGAAGGAAGTAAGGATATTTATAAAGAGAGAATGAAAAGAAAGGTCACGGCCAGTAATGGATGATGTAATTTGGGTTGAGTGTTTCCAGATCGAGGCTAAAGTGGGTTAGTCGACACACCAGTTAACACAAATTCATTGTTTTTCAAGAGTAGGAAGATTGCACTTATTCTATAACGAAAATAATCTATACCCTCTCACCCTCCGCAAAAATGTATTCTATATAAATAAGATTAGCGCGTACTGCCAGGGTAACAAAAAATGGACCAACTTTTCTTTGTTAATTTTATCATTGCGGATCAACATTTAACATTAGAATTTATTTACACAGAAAAGTCACGAAGAGAAGACTGTAGCATATGCATATCTATTGACGTTCCAAACGAAAAATAATCCTGTTTCTTGACTATCTAAGATCAGATGTAGTACCTGTTTTAAAAAAAGAATTTACTCACATTCTTTTTTAAAAACAGGATGTTGAAGAAGGAAAGAATGACGTCATTGTAATTCCAACGGAAAGTTAACATATGTGTTTTTTCGATTTCACATACTATATTTGTTATTGTTATTGTTGACTGAGTTTCTCTCAGTTTATATTTGTTAAATAAATATCCCTATTCCGTTGTATGGTTAAAAAGAAATATATTTATTAAGTCGACAGCGTTCGATGTATCGTAAATAATTCAATGGCACTTTCCTGGGCAATTTCAAGCTATTAAGTTGATGCAAAAGTTCCCAGCTCCTTCTCGTTTTAAATATGTTAGGGAAATCTAAGAAGCGTCTTTAAAGTTTTCTCATCTCTTTGTTGCTTGTGCATGTATACTCTTTAGAAATGTTTACGGAAAAGTGATACTTTTATTTTATTCTGGTACAAATCAAGACCGAGTATGAAATGTACATTCGATTGTCACCAAAACTGCCAATATAGGTTCCTTCGATGTTTAATTTGATCTGGTTGGCTATGCATGTATGTATCATGTAAATTTAAAAATGTATGAGATGACTTGGGCTTCGAAGGAAGTCACGAAGTCAAACTATATATACAAAAGACAACCTACCTTTTATCTATATAGAAACACAAGGTTATCAGTCAAGTTCTTCAGTTCGTCTACTTCTTCTTAAGTATTAGCATTAGTTAGTGGCTTTAGCATTGGTTAGTAGTTGAGAAGATAGGGAGTAAAAATAGAATAGAGTGTGGTTAGCATTTAGAAGATTTAGCTGATCTTTAGATATGCTTGATTTAGGAGACCCAAATAGCTGCGACCATGTTCGTCCATAAGTTGACTCTGACTGATGATTTTACCTAAAAGCGTGGCAAACTCGAGCCGCTGAGGTTGACCCCAAGGTCAACTGTCTAGACAAGCAGGAAGTGTTTCTAAGAATAACAAAAGCCAACTCCTGTTGTCCAGAGGTCATGGCAATTTACTCCGTATTATGTCTAGAAACGGCAATGCTAGGAAAAACGTTAAGAGATAGAAAGATATCAACATGGATCAGAGTGAGTACTAGAGTGAAGGATATTATACAAATCATTAAGCAGCAAAAATGGAGATGGACTGGCCACCTAGCAAGAGGATATCACAATAAATGAGGGGAAAGACTAACCGATTGGTGCCCATGGGAGAGTAAACGCAGTAGGAAAAGACCGGACACAAGATGGAGGATGAGATAGAAAAGTTTGACGGTAAGACGTGGCAGAGGTTAGTACAATCTAGGTCGTCATGGAAGGAGATGGAAAGGCAGTGGACTTATAACGGCTGCTGATGATGATGTCTAAAAAAAACGGTTTTCTTGGTTTTTGAATATTTGCCCCAAAAATAGGTGTTTAGTGGGGGGTTCAACTTACAATGTAAGTTCATGCTAAATTGATCCCTTAGTTTGTGCTTGGCTCCGTTCGTGTTTTTTTTATTCTTTAATTCGGACGTTTTAGAGATCCAACAAAAGGCGAGAGAAGTAAATTATTCATTGATCACCCCTTTGTTTTACTATTTATGTTTAAGATGGAGACGGAATCTAGGCAATGGATCACTGAAGATTATGGTGATGATCCAGTAGGTGCAAGCATGTGTCAGGGTTGGTTTGCGAAGTTTTAAAGTGGGAGATTCTGAGCTGAAGGTATGAGAACTCTCTGGAAGACTTCAGAACTTAAAAACTGATGAATTGAATGAAGATGCAACACAAACGACATTTGAACCTGCAGGTGGATCCGTCAACTCATTTGAGCGACGTATTTGAACACAAAGGACCTTTTTCTGGACAGGGAAATTGACAGGTGATTTTGCTTAATGACAACGCACGTCCTTGTGTTGCATATGCGACGCAGAAAACAATCGTGGAACTGGGTTGGGCAATTATTGATACATACATAGCTAGCCAGCCAGCAATGAAAGAAAGAAAGAAAGAAAGAAAGAAAGAAAGAAAAAGAAGGGAAGAACGAAAAAGAAAGGTATAGATTAAAGAAAAGGGGGAGACGCAATAAAACGTGTCTTTCTCTTGTTGCTCGTCACCAAAATGATAGACGCTAGCGATGAAAAATGAATTTCTTACGAGAATCCCAATCAAAGAAGATCGAAATTAAATCGAGAACAGCTTTCAACATCTCAACCTGAACGGAATCTACAATGGAAAAAAGGTTTGTTCTGTGTTTAATGGGATTCAAAAGGAATTCTTTATTACGAATTGCTGGAATCTAGACAAACTGTTACTGTGTAACGCCACAATGGGCAACTGACTCGATTGAATTTACCGAACGGTGTAACGTCATAGAAAAGCAGGGAAATACGTTGGTGATTGAATAATGATGTTATGAATTTATGCAAATAAAAGATTTTGTCAAGAACATGGTGGAAATCATTGCATCAACTTAACAAGCAAAGTCGAAGATGAACAAAAATGGAAAAACAGGAAGAAGACGAAAAGAAGAAAGAAGGAAGAAGACGAAAAGAAGAAAGAAGAAAACATCCAATAAAGAAGAATTTTTTTTTAAAAGCAATGGTAAAGCTACCAAGAAGACTGAAAGAAAGAAGACGCAGAAGATAATTAGAAGAGGAAGAAAGAAAAAACACAAAGAAGAAGAAAAACAAAAATCAAAACGAAAAAAGATGGGAAGAAAAAAGAAAGAAGACAGAGAAGAAAATGGAGATAAATAAGAGAAAGAAAGAAAAATCAAGCAAAGAATACAAACAAAAGAAGGAAAGAGAAAAGTAAAAGAAAAGAAAACAAGAAAGAAAGAAAAAAAGAAAGAAAAAAGTCTGATAAATAAGAAAGAAAGAAAGAAAGAAAGAGAGAAAGAAAGAAGGAAAGGTCACGGCCAGTAATGAATGATGTAATTTGGGTTGAGTGTTTCCAGATCGAGACTGAAGTGGGTTAGTCGACACATCAGTTAACACGAAAAAAAGGTGAGAAGAAAGAAAGAAAAAAGAGAGAACACAACGAAGAAGAAGAAGAAGAAGAAGAAGAAGAACAACAACAACAACAACAACAACAACAACAAGAAAATCAATGTAAAAAGGCACACAAATGCAAGGTAATAAAAGGGTAATAGTGGAGCAGATAGAATTGTGCTCTTTATGATACAAACATGAAATTTAGTGTGTTTGTTCTCCAGAGGTTTCTGATCAAATCTGTTGGCGACTTGGAAATACAAGATGGCAGCCATCTTGAAAAATAACCTCATAAACCTGATTTCTTTTTCATAGAAATGTGTGTAGTTGGTCGCTTTCAATGATCTCGATGTCAATTCCTGTGTTGGATTGGATTTTGCTGATTTTATGAAGCGTCCGACCGATTTATCAGCCATCCCCGGCCGATATTGGCCTATCAGATATATTGGTATCGGCATATATGTTGTCCGATTTGCACCCATATCAAAACTTTTTTGCAGAACAATAGAAAAAGATGCTTGGTGTAATTTAGAAATGGTGTCATTACATAGTTTGTCCAGTAGAGTGCATTCCAACTGTCTGCAGCAAATCTGGCTGAGTAGGCTACGCATCACAGCTGAGCAGACAGTTGTGTGGAGCAAGGCTGCCAGTACTGAGTTTTTAAACCCAGTTCTGGTGGAGGGAAGCTTTATACCTGTCTGGGTTTCTGGGGTTTTTTTATTTTAAAATGAATGAAATCTAAGTTTTTCCATAGTAAACATTAATTTAATGGGACTTAAATCCTTTCGATTGGTTTACATAAAACAGTTGTTTTCTTTTGTGTATAAAACTATTGTATCTTGAATTAATTAGTTAAAATGACTAATTTACAAAAACAGGATGGTTCACACAAAGGTGAAAAAGAGGAAATGCAAAGATTGTGTTTGGCAATGAACAGTCACATTATCCTTACCAGGCCAAGGGGTCAATGACCTGTTGTTGACTACTACTAAGATCTTAGCTTTGAAGACTAGTGTGGACAACGGTGGCTAGAGAGACTACGATTCCAGTTCTGAAGTCCGGTGCTGGACATGAAACTCACCATTTTCACCCTGATCCGCTTATTCAGAGAAGGAGACTTCAACCTATATTGTGTAGCACTCTCAGAACTGGTCCCTACTTCTTTGCAAACAACAATGTCGATCATCGAGATGGATCAAAGTTCACCGAGACATGATGTCCTTTGAGCAACAACATCCAGAAGTGGCCCAGAAGTTTCACAAAGTCAACTTTGTGGTTCACAAGTGGAGAAGAGAATTCTCTATCCTGGCGATTAACGAAGTCCATGAACAAAATAATTCAGTCATCAAAGGTGATGGAAGAGCCATTGGATTGACAGAAGACCCGGTAGCACTTCGTAGGTGGATGGTAGCCGAACCCGAAGTGAGTTGGCTATTAGGTGGATACGAGTCTGTATCAGGTGTGAAAGATGCAAATGGTAGCAAACATCATGAGCAGACACTGAGTGCCGAGAGACCTTTCTTTGAGAAGGTGAATGCGCTCTCTGTGGTGTTGCAGGAAATGGGAAACCAATTCCAAGAAGAGTCAGCCGGCTTACTAGCGCTAGACACGAAGAATATTGAAGACCCAGCTCTTGCCGAAATGGTTGGTACACATCACCAGCACGACAAAGAGTCGTTCCAGTCATTCGTGAAGGGACTTACTGAATAAAGACGAAAGTTCATTCTATCACCAAATCAATAATAATTTTAAAAAGTGCCTTTCTTTAAACCAGTTTTAAAGCAAACTGGGGGCAGTTAAGGTTCTTTCAGTTGTTCTCACGACTCTTCATCTCATGCCAATACAGGCATTGTGACTTGCAAGAATTATTCAAGCTTGAGAACCAGTCGTCTCCTGCATCTCTCAGTGACAGTGGCAAGCTTCATACATGTCAGAAGTCACAACTGGCTTAAATTCTTCTAGTACAAGTGAACATTCACGACAGACAACTGAGGGGAGATCCAGCCATCATAGATGGCTACCGACTGATCAATTCCCTACCCCAAACGCACCTCAAAGATATTTGATGACTATGCTAGGGAAGACATCATCCAGGAGGTGGAATCCTACGGTGCCAAGTACATATTGGTGGACATTGAGTTTGATGTGTACAAGAGGTCACTCCTGAAATCTGAGGCCAAGGCAAAAAGGGGACAAGGAATCTGAAAAGAATGACAGGAACCAGTTAGTCCCCAAATAACTAGAGAATCTTTCTTCAAGATGACAACAAAACTGAGCTTTTTACTTCCTTGCAGAGAAAATGCGTGAAGCAAAGACGACAAACACACCCATTGACACAAAAGGAGAAGATGCCATTAGCAAGACAAGGAGAATCTGAAAAGAATCACAGGAACCAGTTAGTCCCCAAATAACTGGAGAATCTTTCTTCAAGATGACAGAAACAAGACTTAGTTGTTTCACTTCGAAGAAGATGCGTGAAGCAAAGACAACAAACACACTCATTATCACAAATGGAGAATATGCCATTAGCAACACAAGGGGGACCCTGGATGCTGGGTTTCCATGTTGTCTTGAAGAACCTGACACGCGAATATTTGTAGATGCCAAGGATGCAACAACAGATGGTAGAAGGTTTCTCATCATCAAGGCTAATGACACAGACGTCTTTGTCATATCTGTACTGCCAACCTTACAGGACATTGGCCTTGAGAACATGTGGATTGCATGGCATACTTGGAACATCTGTGATGAAACCTTCACCAATCTCACAGTGCATCCAATAACATCAAAAAGGGGAAAGGAATCTGAAAAGAATGACAGGAACCAGTTAGTCCCCAAATAACTAGAGAATCTTTCTTCGAGATGACAACGCAACTGAGCTATTTTACTTCCTTGCAGAGAAGATGCGTGAAGCAAAGACGACAAACACACGCATTGACACAAAAGGAGAAGATGTCATTAGCAAGACAAGGAGGTCCCTGGTTGCTGTGTCTCCATGCTGTCATGAAGAAGCTGACACGAAAATATTTGTACATGCCAGTGATGCAACAACAGATGGTAGAAAGTCCCTCATCATCAAAGCTGATGATATTGACGTTATAGCAATATCTGTACTGCCATCCTTACAGGACTTTGGTCTTCAGAACATGTAGATTGACTTTGGCCAAGCAGCCAATGTACAATGGATTCCAGTGCACGAAGTAGTTTTTGCAATAGGGCCAGAGTAAGCCAGTGGAATACCATGCTTTCATGCGTTCACTGGATGTTATGCTGTGTCTGCCTTCCGGGGTAAAGGGAAGAAGATTGCATGGCATACTTGGAACATCTGTGATGAGATTCCTGAAAGCTTCACCAATCTCACCCTGCATCCAATATCAGTTAGGGATCTTGACGGCTGGAGACATTAGTTGTCGTCATGTATGAAATATCAAGTGCAGACTGGATCTTTTGTATCTATTTTCCCACTAGCAGATGCCATAGAACTCAATTCCACCAAGACAGGCATCCCGGAGAGCACACACCAAGCGTGCTTCTTATCAGGCTAGGATCATCCGGGGCCAGGCTACCATCTACAGGCCAGACACCAGCAATCCTGTTGACTGGGGGTGGACGCAGAAAGGAGATACATGTTGGTAAACATTACCCCAATTGTAGCCAGCAGTCAGGAACTCAACAAGTCTTCCAATAAGAAGGGTTGCAACAGGAGATGCAAGTGCTTTAAGTCAGGGATCCCGTGCACAGCACTCTGCAGCTTCATATGTGAGCAGTAGCAGCTAGAGCAACATTGACACATGCACAATACAGTTATATATTTCGTTACTACTGTGATAATACCAGTTTTAAACTAGTAAAATAATATTCTAGCAAGTCTTAAAATATACAAATTGACACCAAGATCATTCAAATCGGCCAACTACACATATTTCTATGAAACAAATCAACTTCGCGAGGCCAAATTGGCGGCCATCTTGAAAAATGGCCACCATCTTGAATTTTCAAATGGCCAATCGGGCAGATTTGATCAGAAACCTCTTGAGAACAAACACACCAAATGTCATAAAGTGCACGATTTTTCTGTTCCACTATAAAGAAGAAAAAACTTTAAGGAAGAAAGAACAGCAATGAAGACATTCTGCATTCGTCTTCGGATTAAAAGAAATGTAAAGAAATAAAATAAATCGCAAGAATTATGTTTGAGATAATTCTAAGATAAATATATAAATAAATAGGGGGAATGGGTGTTGACGATAATCTTTCGAGGATAATCGGGGATGTGGGTTATGCAATCAGAAATGGAATGCACAGAAAGGAAAAAAAGCAAAGAATTCACCCTTTTGGTTCAATCTTTTTCCCTCTCGTCTACACCATCTTTTCCCCCCTTCTCGAATCTGACCGACATTCTGCTGTCAATTCCAATGCTACTTGTTTGCACAAGTACATGTATTTATATATGAAATTAAGACATTCATTGATCATTCATAGATAAACAAGCAAATAGTAAATTTGGATAAAACATTTTTGATCGAACTTCAGTCGGAT
This sequence comes from Architeuthis dux, assembly GCA_006491835.1. Taxonomy (NCBI): domain Eukaryota; kingdom Metazoa; phylum Mollusca; class Cephalopoda; order Oegopsida; family Architeuthidae; genus Architeuthis; species Architeuthis dux. The sequence continues at coordinate 2,991,760 of VCCN01006683.1, read as the reverse complement.
TGAAAGAAAGTATGGTTATTTGAAGTCAGACTACTGGACTTGGACCTATACCGTGGATTGATGAAAATAGACACAAATAGTAAATGTGAATAAGATATATTTTTGATCGAACTTTGTTCTGATTAAAAGAAGGTCGGACAACAGGATTTGTGTTGGGACCCTGGAATGACAAAAACACAAACAAATAGTCAGAGTGAATAAAATATTTTTCATCGAATTTTTGTCAGCTTAAAAGATCGGCTTATTTGTGGTCGGGCTACAGGAGTTGTACCTCTATCAAGGTTTGACAGAAACACGAATAGTAAATGTGAATAAAATATTTGTATCTATACTAATATTTGAGCACTCTGTTTGTTTATCTGTTTGTTTATCTGTTTGTTTGTCCGTGCCTCTTCTCCGCAAAAACTACAAGCCTTATCGACCTACTATTCTGCATGTAGACTGTGAAGAGGTCAACCTTCCACCTAGGCTATGTGAGGTTGACCCCGGAGGTCATTCGAGGTCACCAGAGGTCATTTCTGGTCATTTCTAGCAAATTTTCGGAGTTTGCCACCATTTTGCACAAGGATGGTGAAGTTTACCATACGGGTACATCTTCTCACGGCGAAGTTCACAATCTATGTGACGTTGACTTCTGAGGTCATTCAAGGTCACCAGAGATCATTTCTGGTTATTTCTAGCAATTTTTCTAAGTTGTTGGCCACAATTTTGCACTTAGGTTACAGAAATTTGACATAGGGGTTCATCTTTACACGGCGAAGATTATAGGCAATTATAGGTTTATCCTGGAAGTCACTCGAGGTCATCTGGGGTCTTTTCTGGTCATTTCCAGCCAACTAAAGCAATTTATAGCATAATATTGAGTTTGTTATAAAGTACAAACTTGTTTTTACCTCACTATGGTCAAATTCAATTGGGTAGGTGGTAAATTTTGATCATTCTTTACGCAGAATCGATCCAGAGGTCAGTTTGAGATTAAATTAACATTTGGGGGGCATTTTTCAGCCAAACAATTACATTCTTGGAGGTAATTTAGTAAGTGGGGTTAACCTGGGCAGAACAAAACATGATAGGATAGGTGCTGCTGGCCCCCAAGGTCACTGGAAGCCAAAACAGGTTAATTTTGGATTAAAATAGCTTTTGGAAGCAAAACGAAATAATTTTAGAGACAAACAGAATTGATGTTTGTCTTCTTTTGTTTGTAAAAGGTTGTGCAACCCTGAGAAGCGTTTTCAGACTAAAATTATCAAAGTTTTAACAAAGCACAAGGACAATCTGTCATCACTGGCCTTTGGCTGATTTATCCATGCTTTTCCCATAGACAACTTTAATTGGTTGTTCTTGGGTTGGATCCCCGGACAACCTTTTCATACTGGCACTCAAATGAGAGAAGCACTTATGTAGTGTATCCAGACGCCCGGTCAAACTAAGGGACGACATCATTTGTTCTTTTTTGTGCATCAGAATATTTCTATATGTGTAAATAGTGTAAATAATTGTCTGTTTTTTCCATTGGTTGTGTTGTGTAAGAAGAGATATATCAAAGAACATATGTTTCCTGTTTGGTTATATTTTCAGCTATTTTTCCCACCGGACAACGCCGGATATCCCTGCTACTAAATATTAAAATGGGAATAAAAATATTTTTGATCGAACTTTGGTCGGATTAAAAGAAGGTCGGACTATTTGAGGTCGGATTACATGACTTCTACCTCTACCATGGTTTGATGGAAACACGAATACTAAATATGAATGAAATATTTTTCATCGAATCAGTTCAGATTTAAAAGATGGTCGGACTACAGTATTTTTACCTGGACTCTGGATTGAGAGAAGCACAAATAAAGACTAAATATGAATAAACTATTTTTGAATCAATGTTGGTCAGTTCAAAAGAAGATTTGGATTTCAGAGTTTTTACCTGGGCCCTGGATTGAGAGAAACACAATCAAATACTAAATATGAATAAAATATTTTTGAACCAATTTTGGTCTGATTGAATGAAAGTCGTGGATTATATGAAGTCGGGCTACAGGATTTGATCCCGTATTAATAACTGTGAGACAATGCAACCATGGAGATAAAACATTGAACGACTTCAGTAAATAAATAAATAAATAACCCTGTCACAATTCTCCATGTTTCAAGTACAGATCACAAAATACGGTTTCCGTTATTTTTTGACAAGCGGTAGTGCATTTCGGCACAGTGTGGCTGTGAACAGGAAGACGGAGTGGCTGCAAAGCGTCGTGAAATGCCAAAGATATTCTTGGTTGCTTCTAGGGGTCAGCTGTTTGATGTGGTCGACTCTCGATTCATCCCAAAGCGACAAATGCATTGTAGAAAAAGCAGCGCACAGCAACCGCAGTTGTAGTAGTAGTAGCTGTATTAGTAGTAGCTTCCAAGGTCATCGTAATAATAATAATTTGTTAGTTTTATTTCATCCAGTGCACATTTAACATAACTGAAAGTTAAATAATACTTAGTGACTTAGTGACAATAGTGTTACTATGCTGGACAAAAATATCAAACTTTCAGGGATGGCACTTCAGGCAATTACATTTAATATGTTCAATGGCTCCAAGCAAAATTATTGTCATTACTGTAGTGGCGGTCATTTTCCAAGATGGCCATCACAAGAATCCTACAATATATGAACATTTGAAATAATAAAAACCTGAAAACAGAAATAAAGAAGGGATTCAAATGAAGATAGCGAAGAAACGTATTTCCTGGATTCTATGAGATTTTAAAAGCTGAGATAGTGTTTTCCCACTATTTGGATAATTACTAAGCTTAACAGTGGGGATTTTGGCAGTCCAGGGTGGGGGGAATAAGGCTATTAGGTAAAAATATATTCAGTCTAGACTTAGGGTTTTCTGCACTTCAAGTCGAAGGCTCGAAATAATCTCCCAGTTGAGAATGATTTAAGATGTGCTCTCTCACTAATGACCCACAAATTGAAGAACTAATAGCAAAAAACAAGAACAAAGACCAGATGGATGTATATATCAGTTAGGATAGTTATGATCTTTTTCTTGTAATAAATTGGAATTTTAAAGGATATGTTATTTTCGCTTGTTTTCTTTGAGTAACAAATACACAGCTGCACAATTATAAAATTAAACTAAGTATGAAGCTGTCTAATTATACGTAAAATAAACTTATTATTTGAAATTATTGTTTGTCGCAACTTAATAAATGGAGTGGGGAATACTAGTAATCTTATTGACAAAGGTGGGGAATGACTGGAAAAGGTTGGGAACCACTGCTCTGGAGCAAATGGCGAAAATTGGTACAGGTATCCCCTGCTTTTCGAAAGTTCGCTTCATGCCCTTTTTTCGCTTTTACGGAAAAAGGCGAAAAGCGAAAAAAAAGGCGAAAAGCGAAAAAAAAAGGCGAAAAGCGAAAAAAAAGGCGAAAAGCGAAAAAAAAGGCGAAAAGCGAAAAAAGGCGAAAAGCGTTTGTTTTGCATCGAACCGTTATAGAAGCAGCACGCACTCTCTCTCTCTCTCTCTCTCTCTCTCTCTCTCTCTCTCTCTCTCTCTCTCTCTCTCTCTCTCTCCTAAACGCCAGTTTCCTGTACGCACCACCACACCAATTTCCGACGACTCAGCCTGAAATACTATCATCACCAAAAGTTTTTCCTATATAAATTAATGGTAATTGCATCTTCGCTTTACACCATTTCAGCTTACGAAATATCTTTAGAGGAACGCTCTACTTTTGGACAGTGGGGGGGAAACTGTACTTCGTCCTCGCGTTTTTATTACAATATGAGTAAAGAAAAGTTCCAACCCCGGTTCATAACGTCTTCTTCACATTCTCGGTCGTATCTGTAACTACAGAAGTTACCGTTTTTATAAAAAGGTTTTTCAATGAACACGACGCATCTCTCGCAGAAGACTCTAGGGTCCCTGGCGCCCCACGAAAGCTGAACTTCGCTGCCCTTTAAAGTTTAGTATTATCTTATCCGCTCGGATGGTGTAATAGTTAACACGTCTGCCTCCCAAGCAGGAGGTGGGTTCGATTCTCGGTATGAGCGAAGAGTGTGGAAAACTCTTCATTTGGACAAATTTCCCTGTGCACTCAGCAGCTAATTGAGTACACTCTAAGCTGTGTGATTAGGGTGGGGGTATCCCTTTGGTGGACTTGCATCCTGCCAAGGGGTGATCATAAAAACTTGTAGGAATAAAGTCCTGGTCTCGACCAGACTTGAAACTTGGAAGGATCACTAAGCTGACGCATGCAACAGAAACCGGGTCTTCGTCACCGGGCTCCATACCCAATTGGGGGTTGTCTCTTAAGAGATATCTTTACCTTATTCTTATCTTATTTATCTATTTAAGTTTTACAATGTGAAAAATAAATATACAGGGATACGAAGTGAATGCCAATGATCAGTTAATAGAAAACAGTTCGAACACAGTTCGATCAAAGTTCCAGATTATCATTTGATAAATAAAGCAGAATCTAAGAGGGAATTTTCTAATTATGACTGTTAGAAACCGTCAACCAAAACAGTCACCAAAACTGCAAACATAAGTTTCTTCAATTTTTAAGTTTGTCTGGCTATCTATCTATGTGTGTGTTACGTGTAAAGGCCACATCAGTGGAGCTATTGTGGTGGAAATTTAAACATCTAAGGTATTCCTTATTATGTCTATTTTTTTTTGGGGGGGGGGAATCACCGGTTTTAGTGAGGGTTCAATTTACAATGTAAGTTTATGCTAAATTGATCTTAGTTTGTGTCCGGTTGCGTTCATGTTTTTTTCGTGAGCCAACAAAAGGCGAGAGAAGTAATTTATTCACTGAACACCCCTTTTTCCAATTTTTTAATTGATTACACCCAACACGGCTTGCTGCCAAAAGACGTTCGTCGGGTCATAGTTTCTATTGAGTGACTAACTATTCTGCTCAATTTACTCATTTCCCAATTTTTCCACTTGTATTTGGAAAGTCCTACTGAAAGTAGTGTATTCCTATGAAAAGTGAAAGAAGCAATTACTATTAGTTGATATCGAAATAACGTTTGAGCGTTCCCAGACCAAAAATGCCCTTTTCTATGTCAGCCAGTTTTATGCTAAGTATAACATCATTACGATCTCTCTGATACTTTAGGACGCACAACATAAATTAAGATAAACCACTGATGCTCACAGACACAGTCTAAAGCTATGGTGGCTTTTGAGTATTTCGTAAAAGCAAAGTGGCGTAAAGCGGGGAAACCTGTATACAAAATCAAATTCAAACCATCCCTAGTGTCCTAGTAGATCGTCGAGGTACCATTCAGGGTCCTACATGGAGCAAAGGTGGGGGGGGTTACTTGACAGTGCCCATCACATTTCCAAGTAACATGCGACAAGATGTGTTGGTTTGCATGGTACCAGCAGCAGAGAGTATTCCCTAACCTGACCTTTTGGGAGAGGTGGATTCATGTCTTCCCCAAGGCCATTAATGAACACAAACTAGCTCAACCGGAAACTGAATTCGGCTGCACGATTCAATTTTCCGTGCTGTTAACCGTTAGGCCAACTCCATACCTCTAAGGTAAGTATTGCACCAATGCGGTACCTCCAGGGTAGGTATTAGGCCAACTACGTACCTTCAATGTAAGTAGTAGGCCAATTCCGTACCTCTAAGGTAAGCATTAGGCCAATTCCGTACTTCTAAGTTAAGTATTGGGCCAATTCCGTACTTCTAAGTTAAGTAGTAGGCCAATTCCGTACCTCTAAGGTAAGCATTAGGCCAATTCCGTACTTCTAAGTTAAGTATTGGGCCAATTCAGTACTTCTAAGTTAAGTAGTAGGCCAATTCCGTACCTCTAATGTAAATATTAGGTCAACTCCATATCTGTAAGCTAAATATTAGGTCAATTCCGTACCTCTAAGATAAGTACTAGGTCAACTCCGTACCTCTAAGGTAAATATTAGGCCAATTCCGTACCTCTGAGATAAGTACTAGGTCAACTCCGTACCTTTAAGGTAAATATTAGGTCAATTCCGTACCTCTAAGGTAAGTATTAACCACTTCAAAAGGCTGAACACAATTGCTCTGCTGTGCGACACTAATTTGATATTGTAAACAATATCACTCCTTGCGCGATAGTTTCTGATATCTTCCGCTAGGTGTCGGCAGTAGTTCAGCCCAGGGTCAGGGTTGTGACATGTAAGACTACAGATTTCTTTATATCCAAATGCGCTGTATTATTCACTAGCCTTTTGACATATTGTCTGATTCTATTTTGGGTTTGTTTTCTCAGACAAGCTGTTTTAGTCATTATCATTCTATACAGGTTAGTTGAGACTAATTTCCTGGTTTTTGTTTGATTTTGTTTCATAACAACGTTTCGGTTGCGTACTCTCCGGTCTGCCTCGTGCGTCTGTTGTGTTTTGGAATGTCGAATAAAAAAAGCTAGAAAAACAAGATAGTGTAGCTGATAGGAGTGAGAGAAAGGGGAACGATTGTTTAGAAAAAGAAAAAGAGTGAGTGGGTGCAAGAAAGAGCGATGGTCGAAGGAAAGAGAGAGAGAGAGAGAGAGAGAGAGAGAGAGAGAGAGATATGGGGGACAGAAGAACGATGGTCGAGAGAGAGAGAGTGAGAGAGAATGCAAGAAAGAAGTAAGAGGAGAGAGTGCAAGAGAGAGAGTGCAAGGAAGAATTGTGGTGAGAGAGAGTGCAAGAAAAAGCAATAGTTGCGGGAATGTGAGAGACCAAGAAAGAGCGATGGTCGAAACAGAGAGTGCAAAAAAGAAGGATGGCAGAGAGAGAGAGGGGGGAGAGCAAAAAACGAAGGTAGAGAGGATGCAAAGAAGAAGCGATAGTTGAGAGAGAGAGGAAGTGCTGGAAAGAGCGGTGGGAGAGAGAGAGCAAAAAAAAGGTCACGAGAGTGAGAGTGCAAGAAAGAAGGAGTGAAAGAAAGAGCAATGCTAGAGAGAGAGACAGAGACAGACAGGCACAGAGAGAGAGACAGAGACAGACAGAGAGAGACAGAGACAGAGACAGAGAGAGAGATGGTCGAAGCAAAGTGAGAAAGTGTGCAAGGTAAGGCGATGGTTAAAGAAAAAAGAGAGAGAGAAAGTGAAAGAAAGGGTGATAATCGAAAGAAAGAGAGAGAGAGGGTGAGAGAGAGAGAGAGAGCAAAAAACGATGGTCTAAAGAAAGAGAGAGAGGGAAAGTTTGTGCAAGAAAGAAAGATGAGAGAGAGATAGAAAATGGAAGATGCTCGAAAGAAAGAGAGAGAGAGAGAGAGAGAGAGAGAAAGAGAGAAATGTAAGGAAAAACTGATTGTCAAAGAAGTGAAAGAGAGAGTACATGCAAGAAAGATGGTTGAAGGAAAGGCAGAGAGAATGAGAGAGTGGAAGAAAGAGCAATAGTCGAAAGAAAGACTGAAGGAGAGGGTGGGCGTGCCGAGGTGGAGAATCTCACATTCTTCCACTGAATATTTAACCTAATTCTTGCCTCCCCCCTCCTCCTTCCTCCTTCCTCCTTCCTCCTCCTCCTCCTCCTCCCAACCACAAGGCTTCTGCTGCCTGGTTTTCTTTTCCAGCGTCCCCGGCGCGTAGATATTCGGACGTTTGTTGCGTTCCTTCATCATCCCGGGGGTGACGGGAGGCGAATTTGAAGACTTGGCAAGGACATCTCCAAGAAGAAGAAGAAGAAGAATATGAATATGAATAGAAGGAAGAGAAGAAGAAGAAGAAGAAGAAGAAGAAGAAGAAGAAGAAGAAGAAGAAGAAGAAGAAGAAGGGGAGGAAAAGTGAGAAATGGAAAATAGAATAACTAGACGAAGAATTAGAAGGAAAGTGGGGGAAACGAATGAAAAAAGATGAAGAAGAACGAAGGAAAGGAAGAGAGGGTAAAGAATGACCAGAAGAAGACGAAGAAGAAGAAGAAGAAGAAGAAGAAGAAGAGGGGGAGGAAAAGTGAGAAAAGGAAAATAGAATAACTAGACGAAAGATTAGAAGGAAAGTGGGGGAAACGAATGAAAAAAGATGAAGA
>VCCN01006683.1:2932334-2942972 GCA_006491835.1 Architeuthis dux | reverse complement strand
CATGGGGAGATATAGATAGATATATAGTGACATGGGGAGATAGATATAGATAGATATATAGTAACATGGAGAGATATAGACATAATACTGAAATCTCTTTGTAGAGAGTATGAACAGATTGGTGAAGTGAATGCACTTTTGTCTCCTTTTTAATTTGAACTGACCCATTTTAAACACAAAGGTTGATCTTACAGACACATATTTTCTTTGGGTGCGATGTATAGCGCACACATCCAAATAGTGAAATCGGAATGTGAAACGTGAACGGGGATCTATAAATTACATTGAACACAGATTGCGTGCAGGGGTGTGTGTGTGTGTGTGTGTGTGTGTTCAAATGTTCCCCCTACAGAATTGCACAGACATGTACGGACAATAATGTTTACCAAAATACTGAGCGACTGCCTTGCATACACACGTAGGATTCAATAATGCTTGCCTCTCCACAATTGCAAGCACACACGCACGTTTTTGTATGTGTCATGTAGACATGTGGTGGCGTGTAATGTGTTTGTGTGTGTGTGTGTAATGTTGTAATATATATGAATAATTTGTTTTACATCATAAAGCTACAGCAAAACGTACAACAGGCGTGTTTTACCATTTTATTGTTTTTATTTTACACGGCTTTTAATTTTTTTATTACAAAAGTTTCATTTTGACATGAAACGAAAGAATTGCATTAATTTTTGTGTGGTTAATGCATTTTTCTCCATTTTTGTGTTTTTACATTTTTGTTTTCAGTCTGTATCGCCGAGAAGAATTTTATTTATGTTTTCACGTTTATTAGACATAGGTTTATTGTTTATCAAACAAGGTTATATGGTCTGATTAATTTGGACCATACTTTATCCACCTCTCCTCCGTGTGTCTCTCTAAATTTACCCCCAAAAGGCGTACGAATGTTGGCCTGCCTCTAACTTATATATATGGGGTAGTTATTAAATTTAGCTTAGTCTGGCACAAGGCCGCAAGTAGGAGCACCCATTGAGGATCATACCAACTAGACTAGCTCGTTAGGCATTACACCATGTGTGTGTGATGTGTGTGTATTTATAGTGTAAATGTGTATAATATTTTTTATTACGAATGAAGCATCCGAATACACACACGCAGGCACACACGTATGTATATATATGTGTGTATATATATATCACATGTATGCATGCAATACTATAATCAGATTGTTCATAGAATCTTATTTACTACTTACTTAGAATTGATTTTTTCAATCGGTCTATCTGTCTGTCTCTATGATTTTGAGGAAATGTTAATATTAACATTCCCTCTAAATCATTAAGCATTTCTTAGAAATAAATCATTTTGAGCCTTCGTTCCAAAAATCTACAAAAAAAGCTATTCACTCTACAACTAACAACTCCACCCGAAATGAATTTTATTAGGTACACGCGTTATTGAAGATAAAACCACTTGTTGGTGCCAGTGCCACCATCATTCAAATAAAGTAAGTCGTGCTCTTACGCTGGCTACGTCTGCTCAGGCCCCACATATCACATGATTTAGTCGGCCTGTTTGCGATATGTAAAATAAATAAGACTTGGAGTTGCTATTTTCTTTTAATCGCAGCTTGGAGGGAAATATGGATTCATGCCTTTCCCAGGAGCATTAGTGTGAAGTGAACACAAATTGAAAATGTCTCGGCTCGCCGTAGAATGGACTCGGCCACCCCACGCACCTCCAAGTAAATCTTCAAAAATTGAAAATGATATTAATAATAATGAAACTTTAATTTAAAAACAAAAACAAGAGGAGCTGAGAATAGCTAACGTTTATTTTTTTCCTCCCCCCCTCTGCATTCCTTGTAGTTTTCCAAAAACGTCCCATTCACTGGCAAAACCAATTTTGCAAAGAAAACCTTCGCAAAAATAGAGCCATGTGCGGCCTCTCCTCCTCCCCTTCCGCCTTTGTTGATGACGTGAGTGCGCGAACGCGTCCACAATATTTCATTGTATTGATTTTTCACGTGTGTGTGGCAGAAAACACGTGTTGCTAAAAGTTCGGGATGTCTGGCTTTCAGTTTCACGGCGGCGCCAATTTGTATCGAAACCCGACCCCCCTCTTACTTGTTATAGATTCCCAAAGTCTATAAAGATCTGTTTTTAAGTGCTTTAATTTGATCACCTTTTCTTTTGAAATGCGAAACTTGTTATTTGAAATCCTCTTTTACTTTTACAACGTTGGCTCTACTACTGACTCTCGTCTAAAAATTATTTAGAACGTGTATTTTAGTGCAGGGAAAAGGGATACACATTGTATATACAAGCACACATCATAGCAATCATAATTCAGGTCTTATTTGCAGTGGTGAAATAAACATCTTAGTTCTTTTTAAAATCATTTACATCTGTTGATAGCACTACATATTCCGGTAATCTATTACATTTAGTCCCACCGTTCTATTATTGCTAAAAAAAGAATTTTCTGATATTCAATCTACTTCTATTTACTAAGTTCTACCGTCCCTTGTACTTCCCATTCCCATCTAGTAAAAAAAATACATTAGGGTCTATTAATTCTAAACCACGCATAACCTTAAACATTTCTATTAAGTCTCCCCGATCCCTAATATTTTCGAACAGTATTGTCAAGTTCTTTTAAAATATCCTCATAACTCGTACTTGTTAATTCTGGTACTGACTTAGTTTTAGTTTTTAATATGTTAGAACTGAATATGACCAAATAAAATTATCCCCCAATAATTTTTAAAAAACCCCAAACCACTGAATATGATTCTGGAAATAAAATTTTGAAAATATTTTAATCAACTTCATATCGAAAAAATAATTTGACAACTGCTAATTTAATAGACAAAAAAAGTTGGATTTAAAAAAAAAAACCTAAACTTTTTAAAGTTTAAATATAAAAAAGAAGTATTTGAAATGTTATTGACTAAACTGCCGGACTAGAGAGAGCGTGTTAAAATCCATACAAATTATTGTATCCTTAAAAGGCTTGAATGTGAGTAAATCTGGTTTGAAACCATGTCGTTACCAGTTGAGTCATGACACTCCACCCCAGTCGCACCATTCTTTAGCTATGTAATTTACTGGATCTTTACAATGTAGGAAGTTTAAAAGCCCCAAAATAGTAACTTCTCATTTTCCTCGGATCATGTTCGTTCAGCTTTGAAAAATATATATAAGACTTTGTTTTCATTTTCACAAACCCTTTCTTTCTTTCTCTTTGGTAGTAGTGATTTATTGATATCGTTATTATTGCTTTTAATTAGTTGTTTTAGGTACATACTACTTATATCAGTAGTTATTGGCTTGTCCGGCAGAAGTTCAAGTCATCAAGTCTCTTCATTGCTCGTGTATCTTAAATTAATATAATTATTGAACCATGTCTACAAGGCTTCAGATTTTATTCATCATGAAAATCTGAGAAAGAAACGGATGGATCGATGTTTGTGTGTTCTTTTTCTGTCTCTAAAATAACAAATGTGGAATTTTCATTAAATTTCATACATATCAATCTGAAATCTTGGTAGATTCCGAAGATGGCCGTTTGCATTTAAGTTATATAATATATATATCATATGTGTGTCTCAAAGAAAGATGAACCTTTAAATCGAATGTATATAGAATTGTAATTTAATAATTCCTTCTTAAAATAAATTCAACGCTTAATTAGAATTAAAAGTTATCAAAAATGAAAGTATCTTTCGATTTAAATTTCACGGAAAAAATATTGTCTGTCTGTCCAACTAATCAAAAAGTAAGGTTTTGATAACGTTGGATATTAAAAAAAAAAAACCCTTTTAAAAAATACCTTTATTCTAACTAAGTTCTTCTTGGTCTGGCTTGGCTATTTATTTAACATCGGCCTTTTAAGCTGTGAGCCTTTTTCTCTTTCTTCTTCGTTAAATGTGCCAGATGGTGGAAAAATCACGCCACATAGCAACTTTTTATTTCTTTATTTCTTACTTTTTCGCTGAGATATTCCCTTTCACAAGTATCTAATAATAAAAAAAGCGACTAAAAGTTCGGATGACCCGCCTCACTGAAGGCAAGTGATAGCAAACATTACACCTTACTTTGCCTTACCTTCTTGTCAGTGGCTGACACAAAGAAGTTTGTTTTTAGTCGGGGGGGCGGGGGGAGAGATTACGTAGGCTTGAATTTCTTACTGGGTCAACAGGGGCAAGGGAAAACAAAATAAAACGGTGGGGGAGTGAGAAAAAAAATCAACGATTATGACAACGTGATCCTAAAATGCCTGAATGTGATAATAATGGTGATGATAATGATGTCACAAAAATTTAAAATAAAATGAATTATGTTGGTTTTTTTTTACTCTTTGAAAGTTACGTCTAAATCGAGTTGGGGCACACCGGTTCTCGAACGATGACCGACCAAATTTAAGCCTGGTCAGTATCCTGATGGGTGACCGTCTGGGAATACCAGGTGCCGTACGCAGGTGGGGAACATGTAGACCGTCTCCCGTGGCGATCCCGTTAATCCTCCTAAGGAGGAGATCGATCTCTACACTACGGTCAATAACGCAAGCCAAGGGCCCCTGCCCCCTCTGACTGGCATGGCTGCGAGTGACAAGAAATGAATGGATAGTCTTTAAAAAGGATCTAAAGAATAATGTAAAATCATCTTTAAAAAGTACTAAAACACTACTAAAACTTCCCCGGTAGTTAATCAAACAGGTCTGCTTAGTTGCTCAATAGAAACCAACATCTTTTGGCAGCATGCCGTGTTGGGGGTTATCAATTAAAAAAGAGGGTGACAAATGAATAAGTTCTCTCACCTTTTTTTTTCAAATTTAAAAAAAAACAAGCAGGCACAAAGTAGGGATCAAATTTAGCATAAATTTACATTGTAAATTGAAACACTCACTAAAAACCTATTTATATAAAAACAACCTTTTTTTTCTAAACATAATAAGGAGTAAATGTTTAAATTTTCAGCCCACTAGCTCCATTGGTGTTGCCTGTACGCATGATACATACACAGCCAGCCGGACCACTTGAAAACTGAAGAAACCTATTTTGACAGTTTTGGTTATGGTTTCTAATACTGATTAGCTGTCGCTTCTAATCGTTATCAATTGTTAAGACTTCTTTTTAGGATTCAAATTACGCACACAAACTAATGTCATCATATGGAGAGAAAAGAAAAGAAAATTTTACCAAGTGCTAATCAAAGGTTTTTGTTACATATATGTTAAACCGAATTTGCAAATGAAACGACGTATTTACCTATTTTTTTGTAACAAAAATTTTGATTTCACTTTGAATAGTTGATTTTATCCTTGTTTTGATTAACATAAACTTTTGATCGAGATCGAATTAAAACAGCATATTTATTTATTTTGGGTAAAAAAAGTTAACACTACATATTTACTTATTTTTTGTAAAACAAAGGTTTGATTTCACAAACTTTTGATTGTAAAAAAAATACATTACATCCTTGTTTTGGTTAAATGAACTTTTGATCAAATTAAAACTATGTATTTATTTTTTGTAAAAAAAAATTAAAAATTAGGCAATTAGGCAATTTCACTGATTCGGCGTAACATGTAACACATATATGTATTCCTGTTACATATACATGTATATTCCTGGTAGCTCCTGCCTTTCCATGGTAGTGCTGTCGGCTCAGTAGTAAAAGCAGTGCCGCGTCTAGGCTGCACTCGTTTCTTTATTTATTTATACGATCTAGGCAGCTTGATTATCAATCGCTAACACTGATATGGGCTCCCAATTACTAAATGTCTTTATAATTATCATATTCTGTCAGATATAAAATTATTCATTCTTTGAATTTCATATACATATTTCTGTTACATATTTATATTTTATATAATTTTACATAAACTTTTAAAGTGTTCATTACATACTTGATGAAGCAGATACTATCCTTTGATCTCGGCTAAAAGTCTAAGAAAGATCATTTCCATTTGGAAAAATAAGCTAAACTATTTCTGTTATATCTAATTAGATTTCTTTTTTTATCCCAAAGGTAGCGGAATAAACACTCCATCAGGCAATTAAAACCTGTTTACCCAGGGCACACCAGGTGAACTTGATGCCATGTGTTAGTTAATATGGGTGAATACAAGTTTGGTTCAAAAGCACTCCCTTCTTTTTAAAAGTCAAGTCCTGTTTTGTGTGAATTTAATAGATGTTTTTTTTTCTTAAGTAAATGTAGTATTAGAAATAATAATTACATATTAGAAACCGTCAACCAAAACTGTCAACATAGGTTTCTTTCAGTTTTCAAGTTGGTCTGCCTGGCTGGCTATATACGTATCACGCATACAGATCCTACTAGAGGACTGAAAATTTCAATACAATGGTTGCATAATACCAGCCAGGTTGTACTGAGTTACAGGAGAGTTACATGATACCTGTAGCTGGGTGTAATTCCTGACCTGACGACCTATTCAGACAGGTGGATTCATGCCTTTCCCAGAGGTATAATACAAACTAATGAATACTTCAACTATAAACACTGAAGATAATTCCTCACTTTAACAGAAAATATCAAATGTTTTCATGTTCAATAGGTATTTATTGACAGGAAAAAGAAATTCCAGGATCCGTCCAAAATTTAATAAAGAAATATCTCTCAATCGAAAAGAAATCCCTGGATCCACCCCAGAATTTCATCAATTATTCCTTAGCCAATGGCCAACCATTCGACAAAATATCATTGAAATTCATTGAGAACTTTTAGAGATATTATTTGCTAAAGTGATATAGACGAAAGTGCGGTACCCCAACAAACTACATGCATTGTATTCTATATCAAATCTGCCCTCCAACTTTGTCTTTGCCTCAGACACTGGAAATGAATAGTATCAAATACAAAGGCTCCAAAAAGTCATACAAAGGTTCCAGAAAGTATAATTATACAACATATTTATCAGATATTAACAGAATAATGAAGTTAAAATCCATCACTTTGTTCTATACCACTATATTGTGCACCATGAATTCATTTAGGTACGACGGAGACGGTGCATCCGACATTACAAACTATCGTTGTAATTACCTTTTACTATCCAGAGGTTTTTGACATTCTGGGTATCTGATGAAGAACAAATTAATGGCTTTCAACTTCATTATTGTCTTAAAATCTGACTGATACGTTGTATAGTTATACTTTTTGGAGTCTTTGTATGACTTTTTTTTAGACTTTTATATGCTATGTTTAACTACCATATTTGCTTTCTGTAAGACCAAGGATTACGCAAATTTTATTGATGAACTAAAAAGAAATTAAAACAAATTTGCAAGACAGGTCTGGTTAGTCATTCAATAGAAACCGTTATGTGACCAAAGTCTTTTGGCAGCATGCCGTATTTGGGGTGATCAATTAAGAAATTGGAAAAGGGGGTGATCAATGAATAAGTTACTTCTCTCGCATTTCCTTGGCCAAAAAAAGTCTGAATTTTCAAAAAAAAACAAGCGGTCACAAACTAGTAAACAATTTAACATAAATTTACTTTGCAAATTGAGACACCCACTTAATTTAGGATGTAAATTTTTTTTTTAAAAACTGTTTTTTCTAGACATAATAAGGAGTAAATGTAGAAATTTTCAGACCGCTAGCTCTATTGGTGTGGCCTGAACGCGTGATGCATACATATCCAGCTAGACACACCAACTTGAAAACTGAAAGAAACTTATGTTGACAGTTTCTAATTGGATCAGAGAATAATGTTGTAAGAATTCTCTCGGCGAAGCTGTGTCAAATCTGTAACCTATTTTCATTTAAGTATTTATTAAATGTTTTTCATCATTTATTTGAGATATTTTGAACATTTATTCAGAATACATTAAATGTTTTAAAATATATTAGGTATGTATGTGAATGATTTTAAAAATAGTTTTAGTATTTTACGTATGTTAGGCATAAATATTCATAAAATATTTACTGTATTTCCCAACATCAAAGACGCTATTTTATTCCTGAAATAAGTTTTGAAAATTTTACCCAGGGTCGTAGAGGCCAAAGGTTACTTATTTCATAGGCCTATCCCAGTTTTATAATTTTAATTTTTAGTCAAAATTGGGGTGTGTCCTTGTGGCCAGAACATCCTCGGCGCCAGGAAATACGGTATGTTAAGTGCTAACACATAAACACACATATATATAGATATAGATATACAGCTATATCTTGTATAGTGCGGGTTTTGATGTAGTATGGTTAAGATATTGCTGTATAAATTAATGTAACTAAGTATAAGCTTAAAATAAAACCACATTAAATTATAATAAGACCTTGAACAGTACGGAAAATACTGGAACAAATTAATCACACTAATCAAGGTATACCTGTATACAGATGGATAGATAGAAGTAGATACGAGAGAGAAAAATAGGTAGATAGACATTTGAACTCTTTAAATATGTTGTATATAGGCCTATAAAAGCTTGCGGGATGTTGACGTTTTATCAATCGGGATGTTGAAAATGGCCTAAACAGCCGTAACATGTACATCCATCGGAAGGCATACATCAATCCAATACACAGGGCGGAACTACATTCATTAGAATTTTATGAATTTTAAAATTTTAAGATTTTTGAAGTTTTAGAATTTTAAGATTTTATAACATTTAGAACACTGAAACTGAAAGTATTTTTCATTTTCATAGTTTGTTGTTTGTATATAGAAATATATTTTTAAAATATTTTAACTATTTTAATTGCAACAAATAAATTATTTCCCACTCCCATTATTTTCAGTCTGTAGCAAAACTTCTTAATTTGTTTGCGGTCATTGTTATTCATTATCATCTTGGTAATTAGTGAACAACCCTCTCTTAACCCAGATAAATCTTATAATAATTATGGATTAATTAGAAGTTCACACTGCTTGTTCTGGCAAGTTTTTACATTAATTTTGAAGAAAGGCAACTTATTTTGTTTCCAAATGTTCTATATAACTAGGTTCAAATTAAAGATTATTATACATTTAATAGCCATGTTTTATCAGTAAGCTTGCTTTAATTCCTGACCACTAAAATCACTTTCCTCCTTATTTTTAATGCATTTCTCTAGTAAAACTCATTTTAAATGCATTTCTCTAGTGAAATGCATTTTTAATGCATTTCCGTAGTAAAAGTCATGTTCAATGCATTTCTGTAGTAAAACTCATTTTAAATGCATTTCTGTAGTAAAACTCATTTTAAATGCTTTTCCATATTAAAAGTCATTTTAAATGCATTTCCGTAGTAAAAAGGCAGAACTACATTCATTTAGGTAATAAAAAGTGTTTATTCATCAAATAGTTTCCCATAGGAACTCAAGGTATTTTCAGCAACTTATGACTTTGAGGGGTTAATAGTGTATACATATATATGATATTGGAAAGTATATACACTGTGCACTAACATGATACATCATATAACTATATAAAACATATGTATATTTCATGAAATTATTTAACATATAATGAAGTTAATTAGTTCAGATCTAATTAACTCCTCTGAAAATCCCTAACCACTATAAGTTTGATTACTTCTAAATATGGAGAAGTAATTCTAGTACAGTAGTAATTTTGAAGTTGCCCCATTACGATACTATGCTATGAATTCTCTTACAAAATACCCTTCTCATAAGAAAATTCATTCAAAATGGAATACACCCCAAAAGTTTTATTGAAATTGACCCATTAGTATATCTTTGGTGAAATTTTTAAATGTGTGTGAAAATTGGGCTAAAACTTTCGAATGCAAATTGTACTAGTTAACTGGTTTGCGAGTGTAAATAAGTTTTCAACCATGATTATCTCCAGTTTTATAATGACTACACAAACAATTATTAGTTAATAATTTTCTACAATGTTTCTTTTATCAATAATACAAAGATTATTATGACAAAATTAATAGATTTCAAGTTAGAGACGTTTCATCGACACATGCCGCTTTTTGCCCAAAGTCTGTAGTTGTTACTCCTCTATAGCCAACACGGACAGTCACTCTCTCAACTCGGGTTTCATCTGTTTTCTCTTATATCCGACTTAACAGGGTCCATTTTAACGGGGGTTCTCTGTATATATATATATATGTATATATATATATATATATTCTGTCAGAAAGGCTTATTTTTGACCAATGGAAATCCTTTTTTTTTTTTTTTTCTTGATTTTTAATAAATGATGCTGAAACTCGCTAAGCACAAAATTTAGGTTAAAAATGTGAAAATTCAGTGTTTAATCATCAAACAAATTTTTTTTATTTCTCTACCAACAGAAATATTCAATTTGATGGTACCAAAAATGACTAATACTAATCAGTGGGCAATGATAACCTGAATCTTTGCTTACCAGGTTTAAATAAATGCACCCAGCATAAAAATATAACTGTAATTATTTTTATTTTTATCTGTTTTGCAACCAGAATTTGCTGTGACACTGGATATTTGTAATATATAGGTTAGGCGTATTTGTTTTATAAATTCTACTCATGATGCGATGGGTTACATAAACAGCTAGTGAGATATATATATATGTGTGTGTATTTGGGCAGTAATCCTTCATTAATGCATGTTTAGACAGGGTGTTTTAAATGTGTTTAATAAGTAAATATCTGAAACCCCTTTCTAACAAATAATGCATTTGGACACTATTTGAACCGTGCAAACAATAAAGTTTTCA
>VCCN01006683.1:2831462-2842187 GCA_006491835.1 Architeuthis dux | reverse complement strand
CTCTCTCTCTCTCTCTCTCTCTCTCTCTCTTTGGATTATTGGTTTTTCTCTCATTATCTCTCTTTGCCTCTCTATTAGTTTCTCTCTGTTTTTCATCTTTCTTCATTCTCTCTCTCTCTCTTTCTCTCTTTCTCTTTCCTACTCTTGTCCTTTCCTGCCTATCTCTTACTCTCTTTCTCTGAGAATTTGTCCACATGTTTCTATGTATGCCCGTGTCCTTCATGCTATGTTTTTGGAATGTTTCTGTTGTACTGGCTAGAAACTTAACATGGATTAATTGAATTTTAAAAAATATTCTTTTTTTATATCCTACCCAGTCTCATTTATTTTCATCTTGGAACCTTATGCTAAAAGAGGCAAGAAAAGGACAGCCTTGTCCACAAGAATCAATTGCTCACCCTACCAATTGTTCTTTCTATGCAAAACAAAAACAGTTTCACTTGATGTTATATGACTCATATAATTGTCATTTTGCCAAAAAGAAAGATATATATATATACACATATACGTTCATACATAAGTATACACAATGGGCACTTACTGTAGAACAATTGTTGACGAGTGTAGTGACTTGGATTTTCACTGGGCACCCTACACCTGTGGCCTTGTACCATTCTAGCTAGAACTCCACCTGAAGAGGGCATACTTAAATTTGCCAAAATAAGTGGCTACTAAGAAAAATCAGAGAGCAAATAACTCCTTCCATCCATCTTAGCAGTGGCCTCAAATTACAATGAAATAGGTAATTCTTTAGGGTCAGTGATAGACCGTAAACAGTTTCCTGTCAGTGCACAGGAGAATTGCTTCAAGAACTGCCTGAAGACCTGCCTCAATGACCAGGACATTGACGTCATCTTCTGGGAGAGCATGGCCCAGAACCGACCTTTTGGTTATTTTATAAAGCCCTCAGAAATTCTTAATGAAGCTAAAATGATATTTTACGTTGTTTATTCAATGTGACCCTTGTGCTTGATGCTTTGTTGTTGGATTCTCAATATTTGGGATGTTATTTGTGAGATTTAGTCTTATGTCTCCTCGCCTGCATATATCACTTCCACTTCTTTCCTTTCTATTTTATAGGATAAATCCATTCGCATGTTACAATCTATGGGGCAATATTGCTCCTGGTCTATTGGGTATTTTTTCCCAATCTTAATTGTCGGCATTAACACTATTCATTGCAAACCTTTGATTGCGCATCTAATGCACATATATACACAAGGAAAAATGTATGTACTCTTTTCATTTTATGTAAAAATCTTGAGATTCTAAAGGAATAGCCGACAGGTTTATTACAAGAGAAAAAAAAGGTATAAACTGAAAGAAGCGGAATTATTATTTGTGCTTAAAAGAATTCCTTTGGTGCAATAGTTTCCCCATCCAAAACAAACATCAACCTTTGGTTTCTACACCTAAAATATCCAATCTGGAAATCAACTTGTTTATTTCTAGTTCAATAAACGCAAATGCATTATTTTCTCTATTGTTTTTTTCTTCTTGTACTTTTTGTGTTGAAGAATGCACACAATCTCTTATGTTTATCGAGTACAAAATAAATATGTCCAAATAAGTTAACATTTGAAATTTCATGATAAATGATCTGGTGATTTCTGATTGCAGACAAGTATGGGTAAATTGAGGTTCTACGTGGTATGTAGACACGTGCGGATTGGGGGGGGTGAGTGGAAAATCAGTTTACCGAAGTGCATATGGATAAGTAGAGAAGAAGGAAAGAGGTAGATGGTGTTTAAAAATGGTGGGGGGGATGTAGTAGGGTGGTATAAAAAAGCAAAATTGAAACAACATTTGCGGGGAGAAAAAAAATCTGCACTTGGCAAATGCAGCAGCAAAAGAATTTGCATGTATGCAGATGCACAAAGATGCAATTGCTTGTCACTGACGTAACTGTGCAAAACACAATACATACCAAAGAGTGTTAGGTGTCAGGGTGGTGGAGATGGGCTAATGGGCGGGGAGGGGTAATTGGCAAGGAGGAGGAACAAGGGAATGACGAGAGAAGCAGAAGGCAATGGAGTACTTTGACAATGAAAAATATTGCACTGATCATGGCAGTCAAAAAAAGAAGAAAAACAAGAGAGAAAAAGACAGCGTTTCTCGATTTGGTTGATGCTGCTTCTGCCGCTGCCAACACTGCTGCAATTTCAAGGGTGGCAGCAAGTGCATCAACCGCTGCACTTGTTTGAACTGAGATTTTCACACGAAAAATACTCACCCTGGTATTATTGATCTGTCGGTACACTGTCCGTTTTTTTTGTTTTTTTTCCCCCTTTGCCATTCTCCCCGTTTTCAGAATTATCTTCGGGTTTTCGGGTAAGACAAAAGAACAAATAAACCAGACAAGTGAAAATGAGCCAGTTAGTACAATTCTTGAAAGAAATGTCTCTAGAAGATTATGACACTTGTTTTCGGCATAAAAATCAGAGAAATCTTATGTTCTGTTCGAAACTGTCAACCAAAAACCGTCAACATAGGTTTCTTTAGTTTTTAAGTTATTCTGGCTATCACGCATACAGGCCACACCAATGGAGCTAGAGGGCTGAAAATTTTAACATTTACTCCTTATGTCTTTTGTATTGGTTTTTTTTACAATTCCCCCCTCTAAATAGTGGGGGTTCAATTTGCAATGAAAGTTTTTGCTAAATTGGTCAATTAGTTTGTGTCCGGCAGCATTCATGCTTGTTTTTTTAGTGATCACTGCCCAACAAAAGGCGAGAGTAGTAACTTATTCATTGACAGCCCCTTTTTCAAATTCTTTAATTCATCACCCCCAACGCTCTGCCAAAAGACGGCTGTATGACGGTTTCTATTGAGTGACTAATCAGACCGTTTAAGAGTTGGGTTTATTTTCGTCAACATTTTTTAAATTTTTCTTCCACCTTTCATATTTTTTTTTCTTTGGGATTTTCCATGTAATTAAGTGAAACGGAGGTGTGGGGTGACTGAGTGGGTAACAGCGCAGAGAATGGACTCAGCGACCCGAGTTCAAACTCCAGCTGAGACAGTTTATGTTCACTACGTACTGATACCCTTGGGGGAAAAGCATGAATAGCGCAGGGTGAAGTGAGTGATGCCACTACGGGCATAAGTAGTAATGTGATATGCAGAGCCCAAGCAGGGACGGCTGAAGCCGTAGCCAGTGTAAGGGAACTACTTACTTTTTTTATTAAGAGAAAATAAGGAAATCTGACCTAGCTGTAAAGCAGGCATGGGCAACCTTTTTGATCTAGCGGGCCATGTAAGACATTTTTCATCTTTATTTGGGCCACACAAGATATTTTTCATCTTTATTCGGGCCACACATTCATTACAAAAATGTTCAATCGTATTACAGAAAGCCTACTTAATTTCTATTTTAGACAAACCTATGAATTACAATTATTATATTATTGATTTGTGCAGCCAAAAAAATAGTAATTTTACAATATAATTTATAAAATTGAATTTCTGAGAAAAATTACATAAGATTTTAAATAAATACCTAGATTGGCCAGTGGCCACAAAGAATGTTGCTGTCCAAATCTGGCACATGGGCATGGGCCAATGGTTTCCCATCTGTGCTGTAAAGTAAAGGACTTTTTCTGATCCACCCACCAGATATGCTTTTTACCTCTTACATTCTTTATATCGACGATTCTTTGCTT
This sequence comes from Architeuthis dux, assembly GCA_006491835.1. NCBI lineage: Eukaryota > Metazoa > Mollusca > Cephalopoda > Oegopsida > Architeuthidae > Architeuthis > Architeuthis dux. The sequence goes on along the minus strand of VCCN01006683.1, from coordinate 2,838,525 downwards.
TCTAAAATAAAAATGTACAGTACAAGGACTAATCAGAATAGGTAAATGGTGTCATGCCACTCTTCCTAGTAAGGATGACTTACCAGTTTTGAAAATCGACCTTTGAAATTCTGGCTTTTTACCTTAGCTCAAATACTGACCAGTGGTGCCAGTAGAAAATACACAACTATCTCAGTCACTAGACAGGTCACTAGACAAGTTTATGTTGGGCAGTGATCACTAAAAAAACAAGCATGAATGCTGCCGGATACAAACTAATTGACCAATTTAGCAAAAACTTTCATTGCAAATTGAACCTCCACTATTTAGAGGGGGGAATTTTTAAATAAACCAATACAGTCACTAGACAAGTGTTGACATTTACATAGTATGGCAAAAGGCCAAAAGGAGCAAAATTGTGAGGAGGGCTTGCCTGCCTTGATAAGTTTAAGGATTGCCAGACACTACATACACCTAAGGAAGGTTAGAGAATGCAGTGAAGAAAACAACAAAGATAAGGATACTAGTTTAAATAGTTCATAGAATAATGACAATATTTCATCTTGTATCTTAGGAGGAAGGCTAGAAAATGCATCAGCCGAAATGTAGTGATCAAAACAACTAAGATGTAGATAGTAATCAGAATAATTTGTGAAACCGGTCTGGTTAGTCACTCAATAGAAACCATCATGTGAGTAACATCTTTTGGCAGCATACCGTGTTAGGGGTAATCAATTAAAAAAAATAGGAAAAGGGTGTGATCAATGAATAAGTTATTTCTCTCGCCTTTTGTTGGGCAGTGATCACTAAAAAAAATCTGAATTTTCAAAAAAAAACAATCGTGGACACTGCCGGGCACAAACTTAGGGACCAATTTAGCATAAACTTACATTGCAAATTGAACCCACCACTAAGGGGGTGGGGCAAAAAAACGTTTTTTTCTAGACATGGAGTAAATGTTTAAATTTCCAAGCCTCAACTCCATTGGTGTGGCCTGTACCATGATTTATAGCTAGCCAGCCAGACCAACTTTAAACCTGAAGAAACCTATGTTGACAGTTTTGGTTGATGGTTTCTAATTAGTTTATTGAGTCATGAAACCTTGGGCGGGTGGGTTCTTGGTCAAACAACTTCATCAACAAAACATGTCTTTCTCAAATTACTTTTTTTTTCATATACTGCTCATGTACAAGTAGATCCATTAGACAGCTAAAGTTTTGATTGCAAATTATATTTTTTTTTTTGGGGGGGGGGGTATCCTTGGTCTTACGCATGTAAAATAGGGTAGTAAAACACAGGTTCCAAAAAGTATAACCATACAACATATTGATCAGATTTTAACACAATAATGAAGTTAAAAGGCATTAATTTGTTTTTTATCAGACACGCAGACTGTCGTAAATATCTGGATTCGCCTCAAAAAAACAAATTACAAAAACATTTTGGCACATCGGATGCACTGTTTCCGTCGTACCTAAACGAATTCATGGTGCGCAATAATACTCTGGTAAAAAAACAAATTGATGACTTCTAACTGGATTATTGCATTAATATCTGATCAATACATTGTATAGTTATACTGTTTGGAGCCTCTGTATGATTTTTAATATCCCATATCCCGGCCGGGTCGGCTGGGGCCTAGAATATGCTGACTGCATCCCCTGGAGAGTGTAAGACCCCCCCCCCCCAAAAAAAAAAACAGGAGCCACCTGTTTTTTCACCAAAGTCGTAAGACTATTTTTTTTTAAAAATAACCTTTCACGAAAGTCGCAAGACTCTATTTTTGGGAACTGATTTCAGCATTAAATGACCCATCAAGGGTTGAAACGCCACTAATCAATCAATCAATCACACCATATCCAATGTGCTGGTATTATGACATGGAGGCCGTCTACCAAAACTCAATATGGACAGTTATGGGGTTGGAATGAGTTGCAGTGAGTGGTAGTCCTCTAAATACCTTGTAAATCATTTGTTATATAGTCCAGCATATAAGTTAATAAAAACAAAAAAATATACTTATATATCATGTGTTAAAGTTTCTAATATGTAGCATTCACCATTGTTTGGAGTCCTGGAACTAAAACTGCTATGATTTTTTTTTTTAAATTATTTATCTTTTACTTCTTACTCTGATCTTTCGCTGACAATCTCTCGTGTTTATTTATTATTCAAAGTTTGCAGTCAAGTGCAGCCGAATCTATTTTTCTGTACTTGGAGATTCCCAAGTACGGATTTTTATCTCTGTTTATTTCCCCCGTATTTCAATTTTCGTGGGGTCGTCAACACAGGTGCATGAGTGCAATGAAGAGAAGCGTACATTAGGGTAGACCAGTGCAACAGCTCCAGTATTGAAAAGCAGTGCTTTTCCCTATCTAATGTTGTTATTTACCTTCCTCATGCAATGTTTCTTCAACCCTCCCCTCAGCAGTGGCCAAAGGAAACAATAAAGAATACACTGTACCAATTGATTAAAAAATAATTGAAAGATTCTACCTTTACAATTACTTGGGGTGTAAAGTTTGGGATATTATTTAGAATTGAAGCAAAAATAGACAAATTTTATACTTACAATTACTTAGGGTGAAAGTTTTTGGATAGGATTTAGAATTTTTTAAAAATTAAAACATTCTACACTTACAATTACTTAGGGTGAAAGGTTTTGAATATTATTTAGAATTGAAGCAAAAACTGGACAAATTCTACACTTACAATTACTTAGGGTGAAAAGCTTTGGATATTATTTAGAATTGAAACAAAAAATAAAATAATTCTACACTTACAATTACTTAGGATGACAAGTTTGGGATATTATTTAGAAATAAAAATTAAAAATATTCAAATTCTACACTTACAATTACTTGGGTTGAAAAGCTTTGGATATTATTTAGAATTGAAGCAAAAATAGATAAATTTTATACTTACAATTACTTGATCTGGATATTATTCAGGATTTTGAAAAATAGAAAAATTCTATACTTACCAATTATTTTTTGAATATTATTTAGAATTCTTTTAATAAGCCTTGTAGTTCTTAAAAGTATCACAGTTACAAGATGCCAACAGATCTGGGGCCTGCTTAGTAGGTAAGATAGTTGCATATTTCCTACCAGTGGTTAGTGTTCAAGCCCAGATAAAAGCCAGAATTTCAATTACTGATTTTCAAGTCAAGTAGGCATGCCCCTTCCATTTGGAAGATTTGGAAAAACACAATCTTCCTACCCATATTTCTCACCATTTTTTTACCTTGTGCTATTAAGTTTAATAAATATCAAGACATATATAGAATTAAATAAATGGATTTTTTAGAAAAAATAGAATAATTTAATCTCTACATTCATTGTACTTAGGTAAATTGAAGAATTACAGTGACAAGTTTCAGATGAGAATTTTGGTGGATTTCTTTTGTTTGTTAGTCTACCACTCTAAATAATTATAGCTATCACAGTTCACCGTATTTTTGTTTGCTAAATAAATGTAAATAAAAAAAATTTAAAAAGAAAAAGTACATTTCAACAACTCGATAATAACCTGGTCAGTCAGTCAGAACAACGGTTAGTTAGTTTGTTGGTTTTTTTAAAACTATTTTTTTATTTACATTTATTTAGCAAGCAATATATAAATGATAATAATAAAGTTAAAAGCCCCCCCCCCCAACGCAAACTAACCATTGCCCTAACTGACTGACTAACCCTAATCCAGGTCATTATCTCTATAAGATAATAACATCCAGTTTCCTAAATTGTCCTTAACTTTTAAAAAAATTGTACATTTATTTAGTAAACAAAAATACAGCGCACTATAATTATTTAGTGTGGCAGAGGTCTTTTTTTTATTCCTAAGGCTAAGAGGAAAAGACAGGATATTTAGAGAGAAAAAAAACCCAAAAGACATATTGGGAGGTGGGGTGCAGTCTCTATCCTTTTAGTACTTACACCAAATTAAAAAAAACAATTAGTTACTCAGTGTGACAAGTTTTTATTTGTCACCCTATTTTGCAAAATCTGACTCATGGAATCCATATACCCACCCAATACAGCACATGACTTTTATGGTGGGTCATGCCGAAATAGCCCAGTTCCCATGGCCATTGCCACAGACATGAGCTGTACCCCTGGCCCTACCACTCTTAGTACAATGGGAAGGTGCTGTCTGAGGATGGACTCCCGGATATTAAATATCTTTTTAGCCTGTCTATGAATTCGCCTAGAAAGGAATCAATCATTAAATAGTTACTAGTAATATCTGCAATGACTCTTTTACTAAAGAAATTGTTTCACCTTGATATAAACATGGCTGGTGCAAAGTCGATTCTATTTTGTTCTGCCATATGGCACATCTTTATTACATATATAAGGCTTTTTCAAACTTTCATTTGTACCCCTTTCGATGAGACAAAAATGTTTACGACCCCTCACTGACTGTTATAAGAACAATAGGTACTAAAGCTAAGCTTAGGTCATCCTACAATCTGACCAAATTATCGCTGATTGAACCATAAGTTGAATTCGGGTTGGGTTTCCTCAAAGTGTCACTGATTTGTATTTTTAATCGTGGATCGAGACGTTTTATACTCGTGTTGCTAGGACTCAACTCACAACAGGTGCAAAAAAGTCTGGCATCACATGACCATAATTTAATCAAAATTTTTAATTTAATTTATTCAAAACAAGGATACTACTCCTCTCATAAAACAATTTTTTTAATAAACTAATAAAAACTTTTTCTTTTCAATATTTCAGATATACTAAACACACAATAAATTTATGACAAAACTACAGAGCAAACAATAATTTATTTTAATACCAAACTATTTATTAGCAATTTTCTAATTCAATGTTTAATTTTATCGTAACTTTCATTATCGAACAGACCTCAATATGTCATAGTTTTACATCCAAAAAGAGACAAAAATAATATAAAACATCTAAATTTTCCTGAAAATAGGCATTATTAATCAAAATGCGTCTGCCTATTTTAGCAGTATATTTCCATGGTAAATCAACCCTCACATATCGGCTGATACAAAAAGGTCGCCATTATTATTTTTTTATTTAGTTAGGAAGTGACGTTAAGTTGATTCTCGCTTTTGATTGGCTACAAATCTGACTGGATCATGGAAAATAGAACCATTTCTATATCTACGATCCAATCGCAGACGTTTTTGTTTTAATTAAATGGCCGATTGGACTCATAGAAATCCAATCGGCAATCGATCATAAGTGCGACCTAAGCTTAGCGTAAGCTATATATATATATATAAGTTTTTAGCTATGATCTAACAGTAACTAAAAATAGAAACAAATAACTGTCATAAAGATTGCAACATATTTATAATCTATATCAAGTTTTACTGTGATTATTAAAAATGAATTATTTTTTTTAAATAACGTAGCAAAAATTTGTTTATTTTATTTAATATTAGTGAATAGCTTTGAGCCATTTTATAATAAGGACATTTGTGTATAGAGAGAAGAAAAAAAACACTAGTTACATAACTATACTTTAAAGGGAGATTTTCGAATATATCTGTGACCCCCTTATAATCTTTACTACGTTACACTCGGGGGGGGGGGTCCCGACCCCTACTTTGAAAAGTCCGGACGTACATTATCTGAAGGAACTGCCGGTTGGTCTCAGTGATAAGAGATGTAGAATGTAGCTCAGCAGACCTTCCTTATTCTTTCCCTCCTTCCCTTCCCCATTTTTTGTTATTTCCTAGTTTATGTACGTAAAATAGTTCTAGAAGAAACATTTTTTTCTTTCAATTTTAGATGTTTTAAATCCATCAGACTATCTAACTATCTGGAAATTTGTTAGTTTTGAGAAAAAAAATTTCATTAACGTTTCACAAGGTTCTATTTACACTGTAACTATAATACCGAACTTAGCACTTACCTTTCCGCCATTTTTACGGAAGTATGGACGGAAGTACAGCTTACGTGACGCCATCTTAAAAATGGCTCAAGCCGCATGATGTTTAAAGAATTTAAAAAAAACAAGTGAATTCATACAAAATAAATTCGGACCAAAGGGAAGATAATTTAAATAAGTCGCACTTTCGTAAAGTGAGGTGCCCAGTTTAGCATTATAGTTAAATTGTACATAGAACCCCAGGCGTAAAATCTTGAAAGAAAAAAAAAGATTTTCTTAAAACTAACAAATTTCCGGATTGTTTGAATGTCTAATGGATTGAAAGCACCTAAAATTGAAAGAAAGAAAACATTTCTCTCAAGAGAACTATTTTACGTACGTAAACTAGGAAATTAGACCCTTTTTTTCCCCCCTTTCCCAGTCCTCTCTATCTATCCCTCTTTTGTTACCTTCCTCTTTTTCACTTCTATCTACCCCTCTTTTGTTGTCCACTTCCTCCCGTTTTTTTCTTTTCCCTCTCTACATACTTCTCTTTTGCTGCCTACCTCCCCTTCCTTCTCTTTTTTCTTTTGCCTCTTTACACCTAACCCTTTTTTGTTTACCTTACCCTCTCTTCCTCTTTCCTTTTTCACTCCTCTTTTTTTTGTTGCGTTCCTCTTGCCCCCTCTTTCTTGTCTCCATTATTGCTTCCTTTTTTTCTTCTTCTTCTTCTTCTTTGCGTTCCTCTTGCCCCCTCTTTCTTGTCTCCATTATTGCTTCCTTTTTTTTCTTCTTCTTCTTCTTCTTCTTCTTCTTCTTCTTCTTCTTCTTCTTCTTCTTCTCTTCCAAGTTCTACTTACGTTTCTTCATTATCATCTACTCGGGACATTTATAGCCTCAGTGAAATTCCTCTTTTCCCTCTTACTTGCATTCCTCACCGATTTATTTATAATTTTTGTTATTTATTATACTTCCTGTTTTTGACATAACAATTCTCTACTTGCTTTCATTACTTCGTCACTACTACAACTACTGTTACTGGGTTGGTCGTGGCTTGACCATTAAAGACGTTGACTCATTAAAAAAATATCTCAGTGTTGAGGGGCCAGGGAAAATGAAACTTGGGAAAGAACACAATTTTATAAAACGCAATCTGATTGATAAACTTAGTTTAGAACTGTACAAGAGTACAAGCCTGGCTGCTGAAGGGTCAAACTCCACTCCTACTTCT
>VCCN01006683.1:2692553-2713043 GCA_006491835.1 Architeuthis dux | reverse complement strand
ACAGTGTGATAGAAATAAGTCTAGTAGAAACCTTTACATTTGATAGCAAGAGCGTAGTTGAGAAAGAAATAAACAAATTTTTTAAAAAGAGGCAGCTGAGAGATAACTTGTATACATTTGGACTTATGGGGAAAAGAACTTGGGCTCTGAATTGAATGCTTGGATCCATTTTACTTGTAAACATTTTAAAACAAATTAAAAAAAACAACCTGTTTCCATGGCTTCGGCTAATATAAATATATCCCCACCTGTATTACGAAAATGAGACAACTACGAAAAGTGTAAGAAAAGGTTGGAACTCTGGCAAAGTTTCACCACCTTAGAGAAAGCAAAACAAGGACCGACAGTGTTTCTTGCACTCGGCGAAGTTGCTGGGAGTGCTGTCTTGGAGATGGAGAGGGTTAACAATGATCAGGGACTCGAGAATGTCATTAAAGCTCTAGATAAATTTTATCTGGGAGATGCCTCAGCTACCAAGAAGAAGAAAACCGAAGGAGGAGCTCTGGATATTGAAAATGAAACAACGGTTAAAAGGCTTAAAGAAAAGTTAAAAAGAAAGGATGTGGAGTAAGACGAATTAGAATTTCGAAACAAGAACTTGTCTGAGAGGACACAGCAATTACTTGAAAATTTGAATCAGCATATTGAAATGAAGAAAAAAGACAATAAGGAAATCACTGATCAGAAAAATAGTTGCTTGAAATTAGAAAGAACTTGAGCAACTTCCGTATAACAAATTCTCTGCCCTTAGTGAAAAATACCAAACTTGTGGAAAGGATTACGAAAGCTATAAAACATCTGGAGGGGAAACCGAAGGCATTTTGCATTGGAGAGCATTCATTGAATAACAAATTCTTTGCCCTTAATGAAAAATACCAAACTTGTGGAAAGGATTACGAAAGCTATAAAACATCTGGAGGGGAAACTAATGGCATTTTGCATTGGAGAGCACAGATTACAAAAGTTGTAAAATGAATAAGTGAAGAGCTTATGAAACCAAAAATAAGCAAGATCGCAGCAGTGGACAAACTCTTTGAATGTGATTCTGAAAAGAAACATAAGTTGAAAGAAGCTGCTGTTACTGTGTGTTTGGTTGACGATGAGAAATCTCCTTGTGCTGTAGAAGACAATGCTGAGAAGGTTATTAAACAAATCAGTAATGAACATGATAAACTTGAAATTCCTGAAAAGGTTATTGAAGATGACAAGAGACAATAGGCAAGATGATTCATAAATATTATTACAAAAGTGGATGGTTTTGAGGAACTCCTACAGGTGCCAGTGCTGAAACAGGAATTCAGAAGTTTAGTTGGAGATAAAAGAATTTGTATTACATTTTTCTAAAGGATCAGGACGTCCACCTGAAAATGCGCAGGGAAACAGAAAATGTATTTCGTGATTTAAAATGTCACTGCCACAGATATGTCAACTTTGAATGCAACGGTCGGATTGTTAGTAGCCCAAAAAATATTGGGCAGGTAGACCACGCTGTTACAAATGCCACTGTGTAGGTCATTTGGCTCATGATTGCTTCTCTAGACAAGTCTGTTGCTACAAGTGCAATGAAGTTGGCCACAAGGCACATCATTGCAGTATTGTGGTGACATGCTGCTACATATGCGGCCGGCTTGGACATGTTGCTTGTCATTGTGGCAAGAGAGTCGAGAATAGAGCTTCTTGTTACAACTGTGGAGGCCTTGGACATATCTGGCGAGATTGCCCTTCCACGAACACCAGAATTTTGTACCAGAATGGGGAAACCCAGCCACATTATTAAGGTGAGTCCTGAATCGAGAAAATGAACCATTACAGTGAGTGGTCATGACAGGCAGAAATTGTCAAAACAGCAAATCTTAGCTGCGTTATCGTTTAAAAAAAAAAAAGAAATGGTGAAAGGTGGAGAAGAGTTTGTTATTCGAACCTGTTCGGGGTAGTATTGCTATTGGCACATTGTGTGGTTGGAGAAAGAGGGAGATTGTTAATGTGAGTGGTGTTACGGCCCTTGGACTGACATGCCAGAAGTGTGCTGGCAGCAAGGCAGAAGCTCTATTCTCTCCACCGGACACACTTCTATCACACCACACTGTTCACTTTCCCTACTCTCGTCCTGACTCAATAGTAATGTCCACCAGCCAAGGCGAAGCATATAACTGGCCTCACAGCCATGCGAATCAAGTATCTGACTGGAGGCGACCAAATTGGAATGAGCCGTAAGCAGCATAAGTGTAACATGAAAAACTAAAACTTTGAATAAACTACAAATTTCTGGGTTAAACTTTCTTTTTAAAACAAAAAACACTGCTTACGGCTCATTCCAATCTGGTCGCCTCCAGTCAGATACTTGATTCGCATGGCTGTGAGGCCAGTTATATGCTTCGCCTTGGCTGGTGGACATTACTATTGAGTCAGGACGAGAGTAGGGAAAGTGAACAGTGTGGTGTGATAGAAGTGTGTCCGGTGGAGAACTTTTATATGTTAACTAGTTTCAATATAAATCTTACTTCTGTCAGCTTCATAATTTCTCATTGTCCAGCTTCACCATAATGCTTTATCAGTGATCTTTGTTTTTTGGGTTGTTTTTTTTTATTGGTCAACTTCTTTTTAATATCACCAGCTTGCTGGAGTTTTGAAAGAACTTGTGTGAAGCCTTCAATCAATGCTCTACAACATTTGTTACTCATTATCAATGTTTTTGTATCTACTGACAAATTAATTCATTGACTTTTACGAATCTGATTCTTAGCTTTTAAAAGTCAAAATATACTGATCTACAATGATCACTGTACTGTTAATATGAAGTATGAGTAGTACGTATATATTGCTTGACATTATCACAGGGTGTGACTAAAAACGTTTGTGCGCAATTGAATTAAGTGGGTCTGAGTTGTTTCAGAGAGATAAGCTGCAGGTTAAATTCTACTTCTTTATTTCAATTCTGATACTAGGTAGAAGTGCCATATGTAAATAATCCTGTCATTTTGGCGAGTACTATACTATTAAAGTAATAATAGCAGAAAGGCCTGAACTAAAAAAAAAAAAAATTTCCCAAAATAACTTATGTCTACTGTACTGTTAATATGAAGTACAAGTAATATGTGTGTATGGGTTTCCATACTTACAACCGGAACCATATGATATGGCTGAAAGTGGTCTGGGTGACCATATTATAAATGCTTATGATACACAATGCCATATTGTAACTGATTCTCTTAGTTAAATAAAGCTTGGCTTGCAGCCTCCAAGTTCATACAGTGTTTGTTTTATTACAATCACTTAGATATATTAGGTTGTTACATTTGAAATGTTTTTTTTTTTTTACATCATAGAGAGTAATGTTAAAAGTGAAAGATTTTACTGATGTAATTGTTTTTTTTTGTTTTTCGTAGATTCAATATAAATATAATTTGTTTGGAGGTTTTTAAGTGCTTAACAGCAATGGTGTCTACCGAAGAAGTTAGACTAATTTTAAAGCACAAATTCAAATTAGGATATAATACTACTTTGAAGCTTTGAAGTCTTGTAGCATCCACCATATTCATCTAACATTTTGTCCAGCAGATTATCTTCTTTTCAAGCATTTCGAACTTCATATCTCTAATAAAAGGTTCAATAATAGGTGTCAAAATAATAGATTGGATTTTCCTTAACAGGCGAACAACACTTTCAGCAAATTATCGGCAGGATCACAGTTTCGACTTCTCAATAAAACATTCACGAACTGACTGCCAATTCAACTCCATATCCAATACACACCATCACTGCTCAATTATATAGACAAACACTAATATGGCCGACTATGTAGTACCCTCTGTCAATAACAATAGGAAAGACATAAATCACGCTTTTATATGAGATGGCATATTATCATTAGAGGAAATTAAGCTCTCTCTAACTGATATAGATTGTATCCTAAACCTTAGTGATGTAACACTTTCAACCACTTTCTCAATCTTATCAGGACTTGTCATTGGTTAAATATTTAATCATTAACATTGAATCACAAAAAAACAATTGTAACCCCCCCCCCCCTCACTGTTCCTGTTGTATATAGAGATAACCAGATTGATTGTTTTGTTTAACGGCACATCAACAATTTTTGACATAAAGTCTTTTTAATGTGGGGTCGGCGTGAACGTGCAGGAGGGTGGAGATCCCGTGTCCCCGTGCCTAGAGACCTGAGGGGGGAGAATCCCAAATCCCTGTCACTGAGACAAATGACACGAGGACTGGGATAAGGTTAGGGGTGGGAATCCCATGTCCCCGTGACTAGAGACCTGAGGGGGGAGAATCCCAAATCCCTGTTGCTGAGACCAATACCACGAGGACCGGGATGGGTCCAAAAGCTCCTCAGGACGGATCCCAAGTGTGCTAATGGTGACCGCCTCTCGACCAGCTAGCCAAGATATCCTGTGCAACTTCTCCCAGGTTTCCGAAGATACCCGAGCATACCACAGGATCTCCGAAGGGCCGTGTTTCTCCGAACTTCGAGGCCATGGCGGTCTTGAAGCGCAGATAATCCACTTCCCTCTTAGGGCGTTATCCTGCGCAACTTCTCCCAGGACGATACCCGAGCATGCCACAGGACCCCATACGGGTTGTGTTTCTCCGAACCTCAAGGCCATGGCAGTTTCAAGAACAGATACTACACTTTGATCTATAACCAGATCAAAAATTGGCCTTTGTAGTGCATCAAAGAAATGATAACATAATTTTATATTGTTGTATAGTTTTCCTCTTAGTCTAAGTTTATTAAGATTGCAAATTTATTTTCTGATAAGAATTTCACGAACAATCTGCAGTAACGATAAGTTTATGTTCCTCTATTGGTACTGTTGAAATAGAAATACTTGATGTCTGGCTTTTTGTGTTAGAATATGTTTAAATTAAGTTGATTTAAAATATTCTTTAACCCTTTCAAGACTCCTGGGACATATATCCCGAGGCCTCTATGACTGCTGGGATATATGTCCCGTAGATCTCTTTTAGAAGTCTACTAGGACATATGTGTCATAAAAAAATAAAGTAAATGAGATTTTCCCAGCTTTTTACAACCGCAGACAATTACATCATCATAGTATGAAACCTACGCACAAATTAGTTTGCATTACAAATAAGGAACGGGAAAGACGTGTAGGCAAAGTGATCTGCTGATTCTGTGTATTTCATCCTTAACTCTTAAATTCAAAGAAAGAAAAGAAAATGTCCATTCCAAAGGAAATAACTTCTTGCTGAAATTATCTCCCTTTTGACCATTTGGTGAATTAAAAATTTTAAAAAACAATTCAATTCACATAGTTCCACTGTCAATTACAAGTGGTTTATGAATTTAAGAGTTGAGATGAGTAATTTTTTTAATTTTTTTTTTTTTAAACCAATAGTATTAATCAAGGAATGACTTTAATAACAAAATAAGCAGAAAAAGGAAATTTCGGAAAAGCTGGAATTCCTTCATTACAAATAAGGAACAGGAAAGATGTGTAGGCAAAGTGATCTGCTAATTCCGTGAATTTCATCCTAAACCCAAAAATTCATACAAAGAAAAGAAAATCTCAAATAATGAGTGCTAAAGAGTGCCAACACCTCCAGCATCTAAGCTATGCTCCAAAAAACACAGTTGTGCTGAGCAGGCCACATTTTGAGGATGGAAGACTCCCCCAAACCATACTTTTCAGTGAGATGTCTTCCGGAACAATGTAACAGAGGGCTGCCAAGAAAGCGAGACAGAAAAAAGGCCCTTGTCTCCTGTGGAATTGAACAGTTTGACAACAGAGGCTGCAGATGTGGCACCACAAGATCTTCCTCCAACTGCAAAATCAGGGCAGAAGGGAAGAGACAGCATTGTAAGCTTGGTGTTTCCTCCAATCACCAGTCCTTTCCCTGCACTCGCTGTGGAAAAATCTGTCTGTCCTGCATGCGCCTCATCGACCATCACGGTTCCTGTGACAGGTCCAAAGTCCTTGTCTCTGATACCAAGCCATGATGATGATGACTTTTCTTGGTTGTTGTAGTTAGGTTTTAGCCATTGTACTCTCCAGCCTTCTTCAGGTGCTGGTAGCCTTCTGGGAATTTCAAACTGAACCTATTATTCAATCCATGGAGATTCTATTTCCGATGTCCATGCAAGGGGATTTCTCACATTAATGTCTTTGCGACGCTGCTTTTGCTTTTGTCTCTGAACCAGAGTATATGACTTTCCCTGCCTGAACCAGGGATTGAACTCATGACCACCAGGTAACTAGATGCACTTAACTTAACCCTTTCAAGACTAACCTATTTAGGTGCTTAATGCCTGAATTAAAATGTCCCAGTACATTTCTAAAAGAGATCTATGGGACCTGTATATCCCAGCAGTCATAGAAACTTGAGATAGATATATCCCAGGAGTCTCAAAAGGCTTATGTTAGTAGACCCTCCTGTGGCTTCAATTATAAAGATAGAATTAATCTTGGGGTGGCGTTAATTAATCTTGGGGTAGCTCTCTTTATTTAACTCTTAAATGGACTGCTTGAAAGCGCTCCTAAACACAGTGGAACTCTTCAATGAATAGAATTTTAAAAACGGAACCTTTTTGTGATTTGAATTTTTGCCAGGGAAATAACTCTGATCAGAAGTTATACCCTTTGATTTGAGATTTGAATTTTATTACATGAATTTAAGAGTTAACACAGCAAATTACTAAATAAAAATAAGAAAACACTAACTTTTAAATATCTTCACATGTCTTGAATTGAGTGTATTGTTAGTATTTTGAGGAACATGCCTTTAGAATATTTTGGTTCCAAAAGGCTCAACAGATAATTTATGTAGTTATGTAGCACATTGAATGCTAAGGATCTTCAGCTAAAAGAAGTGCCCTTTCACCCTTTCAAGACTAACCTATTAAGGTGCTTAATGCCTGACTTTTTAAGAGTGTAAAAAAGCCAGAAATTAATTTTGTTAATTTTTATTTAATGGTTAAAGAAAACTATTTTCCATATTTTGAAGAATCAAAATCATGATGGGATACATTTGTCCCGGGACAGATGAAACACAAAGAATTAGCAGATTACTATGTCTACATGTCTTTCCTGTTCAGTCATTTAATGTGAACTGATTTCTGTGTGGGTTTCATTCTATTATCACATCATTGTCCGCAGTTGTTAAAGCTGGGAAAATCTCATTTACTTCATTTTTCATGACACATGCATAACCTTGTAGGCCATTTTCAAGATGACATGAAAGAATTTAGTAAGATTCTTAGCTTATTTAATAGCAATATCCGAAATTAGTCTGACATTCTCGGGGGGTCTCCAGCACACTTTCATAATACAGTCAAGACTAAAAGAGGTGCCAGACCATCTGGGGAGGGCGGTACTTCCAGTTGTAGCATCTGCTCAACTGGCCGGGTCTTGAGGGAATTGGTACCATCAGGCGGGTCATTTGGAAAGTCACAGCTAGGAGCAACTTGTCACAGCGCAGTATACTCTCAAGCGTATGCGCCTATCATGGTATATCGAGGGGTTAAGGTCAAGCAACAATTTATACACCGAGACACAAAAAACGGATTAAAAAAACAATATTAAAATAAATGTTTCGTACAGAATAGACAAACTGGGTAACAAAAAAGACAAACTCAGGGATTTTTTGGTGGGCAATAATTGTAGTTTTATCAAACAATAAAACAGGAAATACTCTGGGGATAGAAAATAGTCCCTTGATCGTTGAGGTAAATTCCGGGGGAGAGAAAATAGTCCTGGTTGAAGAAAATCAAATAGTGGGGTTTCAAATGTCCAAATGGTTTACAAATGTTGATTTTGGTCCACAGCCTTTCGAAAAAGCAAAAAGCAAAAAGATTCTCTGTTTACATTTTTTTCTTTGTCGTTCCTCAAGGGACATAACTCAGATGAATGACTCAAGAGTTATCTCCCTTCCATTCTCTCACGCAACTGTTGCCTGATCTGGTTTGGGTGCCGCCTGGCACAGTCAGATGTCAAGAAATGGAGGCACCAGTGAACAAGCAGAATTGTCAGTCACATCTGGATGCCCAAGGGGCCGATCTGCAGGCCGGGTGGGAAGAAGGGGTGGTTGAACATAGGCATAGGATGTGCTGACAACAGGGAGCATCTCATGTGATGTGCGGAAAGTTTTGTGAAGGTTTGTGGGGCGTTGTGGTTGTGGTGGTGGTGGTGGCCGGAGTTTGGGGCACCCATATGGTGCAACAAGGTTGTTTGCAAGATTTGAGGCGTTATCATTCCAATCAAGCCCTCACATTTGTGGGGCAGGGAAGACATCTGAGCGGTTGCTTGTGTGATCCTGTGATGCCACGCCTACAGTTGGGAGTCATTTTGGAATCAAGCCCAAGTCAGCACTGGCTTCACAACCCCAGAAAATCTTATCTGAGGAGTCACATATACCAGTTGTAAGTATTTGCCCAAGCTTGGATCTGCCAGAGAATCGTACAGCGATTGCTCCTTGGCTGCGTGCATCTTCATGTTGACTGGAATCAGGTCTCCATGGGATAGGTCAAGGTAGCTGATGAACTGGATACCAGCCTGGCATCCTGTGTTGGCCATCACTGGCAGCCATGCTGATTTGGTATTGGAGTTTAGCTTGAGTCCCAGAACCGTATAGTCTTGTGTGAATCATGACTTTGACTTGGATGAAGGGCAGGGTTTTCGAAGGATGACACTTCCATTCGTTACTAAGGTGATTGTACACAGTGATGATCAAGAGTGATGGTTGGCAGCTGACTTGTGGTGACCGCACAGAGGGCATCAAACAGCACCCTCACATTCATCAGAGACATCGCCCATATATTTATCAATTGATGGTTCCCTGGCTTAAAAAGTGTGCCACCCTTTTGGATGGTCCTTGCTGCAACACATATCATCAAGGTGGTGCCTGAGGCTACAATTAGTGCAGTTATGACCATATGCTGGACAAATTGACCTTCTAATCCTAATAGGTGCCTTCGCACCTTTCTTTCCACAGTATTCACAGAGTTCTGAGTTCTCAGCCTTGCGGTCTCTCATGTCCTGTCATTTGGAGTATTTATAGGAGCTACTGGCTGCCTGAACTCCTAGAGACATGTGCAGTCTCAAAGCAGAGCGCTTCCCAGACTCCTTTGACTCAACGAACTGCAAGACTCTTTCCAGTAACATTTCTTGGTTGGCATTTCCCAGTAAGTCCAGTTGGATGTCGGGGTCAGCTAGGCCACGGGACAGGACATCTCTAATGATGCATTCCATATAGTCAACTCACAGCCTTCTGGACACTCTATAGAAAATTGGCAGACACTGGCCACAAAGCTGAGCACAGACGGATCTAACTGGTTCATCCCTGTAATACCATGCATGCTACCATAGGGATCTCCTCTCTCGAACAGCAAGACTGCCCCCAGTGGATCATGTCAAGTCCTTCTGTAGAGTTTCATCACAGCATTCCAGGAGCTGGATTATCTTGTCTTTGCCAGTGATCCTCGTGGCTACAGCATACTCCTGCCACCGAGTTGCGAAGTACACCCATTCTTCACTGGTACCGGCAATGGTGACCTGTGAAGTGCAATGGCTAGAGGCGTGGAGGTTAAGAAGAGTCACAATCATACCGTCAGCAACATCCTCTGACTCATAGTCACACTCTGGTATCGGGCACCTGACTTTTAGCATGGTGAGGACTGGGATGGTGTTCTGTTCAGTGATGGGTTAGACTATTTTATTCTATTCCAAAACAACACATCTGCAAAGAAGAAAACTTAGGCTGAATACAATAAATTATTACATGATTATTACCATACATGTCACTATTCTCTAGTCTTGAAAAGGTTAATGCTATTTAAGTTATCATTCCTTTATTTGGCTAAGATTTCCAATAGTAATTATTTTCCACCATTTCTCTTAAATAAAAAAAAAAATTAACTATTGTCACCACAATTATTTTAAAAGTAATAAAATGTTTAACCTGAAATGGTTACCTTATTAGTAATCATCAAAGAGAATAATGTTTAACTTTGATCAGGCTGGAATTTGTATTTCTGTGACCTTTGCATATAAAGATTATTGATATAAAGATAAATATTTATTGCTGATTCATATAAGTACCCTTTGGGCTTTCAAATTATATAAAATGAAACAAAACTTGGCCTTCATAAATACCAAGTTTGAACTGAAGTAAGGTTAATATTAATAATAGAATGGTGATTACTAAAACCTTGTGGAATGGAGGATTTGTCTTAACTCCTAGAAAAAACCAAACATTTAAGTTCCAAGAATGAATGATTTTATGGTCTACTGATTCCTACATAATGGTCATATAGTGCCAAATATTTCTTCTGGATATATTCGCAGGAGGTGTGGGTGGCCTAATGGTTAATGGCATGGAAAGTGGAATCGGTGAACTGAGTTCAGACTCTGACTGAGACAGCTTGCGTTCACTTCACAATAATGTCCTTGGGGGAAAGGAATGAATCCACTTCTCTCCCCCCAGGGTAAATAGCAGGGCAGTTGGAACCTTTTAGCCCTGTAAGGCAGCCCATCTTTGGCATCAGGCTAGCACCCCAGCCTCGTAAAAACCCACAATTGCTACAGTGATCGGGTCTCCATGGATCACCCAGGAAATGATGACTGAATCATTGCCTCATGTGTCACAGCCTTTAGTCTAGTGCAGCAGTATTCAAACTGTTCCGCGTGAACTTTCCAGGGGTTCCACAAGACAAAGTGACATTTTCTCAATATACTTAATAATTCTTCTTTACATAATTGGTTCCTTGGAATGTGTTGTCAGCCATGGAGAATTGGAAGGTGAAAGGAATTCAAATTTCGAGACATTTTCACATCTACTTGAAAGATCCAAGATACCCACGTAGCACAAAGGAATAGACGTGTACTTGCTAGAAAATCCTGTGGTTAGAACAATAAATTGAAAATAGAATTGAAACTGGTGTTTGACCCTAGAGTTGTGATGCTTGTTACAATAAAGTTACTTTATGAGAAACTGGCTTCAAATGGGTTCTCCCCACTTAGTTTTTGAATTGGTCCCAATGGTGGGATCAATGTTCCAAACGATGTCAGTAAGCATAAAAAATAACACGCACTAGACCAGTGGTCTTCAACCCCTTCAAAAATCAACTTTCCTTTCTACATATATATAGTTACATATGTAACTACATATATATAGTTACATATGTAACTATTGGATTTTGGCCCTATTTATAGAATTATCTGTGTATAAACCCATATAGAAAATACATACTCAAATGGAAAATTAAGAACAAAGCTTACTGAGGAAAAATAGACATATAAACAATGACTGGCTGAACAGTGTCCGTGTCACATGAATAACCAAAATGTTTTTAATTAAAAAGGCAAAATGTACATTTTTTTCTTACTTACAAAGTACTGTTTGTGTTAAAGAAATAAAATAAAGACATGTAAAAGCTTTAACGGAATCATTTATGTAATGATGAATTAAGTATATTGAGAAAATGTCACTTTGTTTTGTGAAACAACTGGAAAGTTCACGTGGAACCCTGGGTTCTGCATGAACTTTCCAGTTTTTAAAGTACAACTGACTGGAGAAAAAAGGGAAGGTTATTTATTTGGGCAGACTGAGGGAGAGGGACAGGGCCACATCCACCCAGGGATAAGCGTGTGATCCATATATCCTCTTACTGTTCACCCCAGTATCTTTTTGTGTTTTTAAAAAAAAGAATAAATGAGAGATATTGTCCAAATTGGAGTTGACTTTGCCCCCCTGCCCCGGATTTTTTATTGGTGGGGTTCAATTTACAATGTAAGTTTTATGGTAAATTGATCCTTAGTTTATGCCCACTTGTTTTTGTTTTTTTTTGTTTTTTTTTGTTGTTGAAAATTCAGACTTTTTAGTGATATGACACAACCCCAGCCCAGCCCTGCCCTGCCCGCTATGTTCAATGATCTGCAGAAGGGGCGTTGTTAGTTGAAACTTTCTCAAGCAAGTTGGAATTGAAGGAAAAGACTGGGTGCCAATTTAAAAATCAACAATAATACATATTTATTGTTGCAGTACAATCTTTCACAAACTCGTATAGTTCTGTTTTTCTTCACAGTACAATCAAACTGAAAGTTCTTATAATCCAGAGTTCTTCAGTCATTTACTTGTTCTGATAATTCAGGGTGTTGAGAAAGACAAGCGGCATATCAGCAGGGCTCCAGTTCGAGTCACGGGTGTCAGGCACCCACTGCAGGTTGCCGTCCTCTCTTTCATCTATGTAATTTGGGGGTTATTTACGGACTTGGAGACTTTCTGCCACAGCTATGCTACTAATCCAAAGGTGATTTGTTCATAAACCCCCACCCCCCATAATGGGCTGAGGCACAATTGGTTTCTTAATTAGCCAATTAAAACTTGCAAAATCAGCCCTGTTGATCTTGCTTTCGTCGATATGGAAAAGTCCATCTAATGTTGGGGGATGATCAATGAAGAAGTTACATCTCTCATCTTTTGTTGGATCAGATGACACTATAAAGTGTCCCAGATTTTAGAAACATATATAATTTATGCTAGTATCAGGGGTTAAAATGATTTAAAGCTTTAATACAAAAATTCCCCGCTGTCATTATACTTAGTGACAGGCCAAGCACTCAAGTGACACCTATTGCTTATGTAACCTTTAGCCAAAGAGCAAGACTTGCTCATACCTTGAGTGCTTGATTGACAGGTAACCATAATAATGTGAATCTTAGCTAATATTAATTTCAACAAAGTTCGTTTTGTATCAATCATTACCAAATCTGATTTTTGTATTAAAGTTTTAAATTATTTTTAACACATGATACTAGCGTGAATTATATATGCTTCTAAAATCTGGGACTCTTTAGAGATGTAACTTATTCATTGATCACCCCCAACACAGCATGCAGCCAAAAGCTGTTGGTAACCTGACGGTTTCTATTGAGTGACTAAGCAGATCTATTTAAACTAGCATTGAAAGCTACTTTCAGCTGTCTGCTTGGACAATATCTGAGCACTTACATAAGCAAGTGTTGTATATTACCCCAATACAGGCATCCCTCGATATAGCACAGTTTGCGAACATTTTTGCCTATATTATCCCCCACTTGTCTAGAAAACCATGAATGAAAACAGAATTTCATCAAAAGACTTACTTGATATCATTACAATATTAAATTTCTTCAATTTGCAATCAATTAACATATATTAAACATGGTGTCTTACACATAATTTCTTCTTTTTTTGTTGTTGTTGAGAAAAACAGTACCTTTGTTTACTAGTGAACTTGTTTTGGCATTTGTAATTGTCTTTTGATTATCTGCGGTTCAGTTAAAATGCTGTTGTCTTTCTTGGACATTAACACCCGTGGTATAAAGGGGGACTACTGTATTCTGGCGGATCAGTGGTAAAGTCAATGTGTAACAGAAATATGGCTTACTTATACTCGATTCAAATGCAATTGATACTTAAACATATCCCCTCCCCTCCCCTCCACACACACACAAATTTGGTATTTTATAAATACTTGCTTTTGTAATACTCACTTAAAGACTACCTTCAGCAGCCATTAAACTCAATGTTAAGTCACTTTCTATTTATAGAATTTATATTATAATTATTTGCAAATATGGAGACCCACAAGCGTACATGTGGGTAAGGACAAAAACTGACCAGTGTCACAAAAGCATTAGGATTACTCCAGACTCTCCCCTTATAGTGCAATGGGGAGGTACTGCCCCTCGGCTGGAATCCCCAGGATCAGGCCTGCCGCATTCTGCCCGAAGACAAGAACATGTTTGAGGATCAGATTCCCTACTTGGATCCAAGTCCGAAGGGCCGAGAAAGTAGGGGAGAGCATGTATTCTTCACTGAATTTTAACTTTCCATCAGTGAAAATTATGGCAAAGAGCATCATGAGTTCATTTGCACAATTTCTTTAAAGCCACCATTTTGTTTTTGATGGATTATAATTACTGAAAGACATCCACCTATTTGTGCAATTATTACCCCTGCAAACAAAATTGGAAGAGGTATATGTATTCACCTGTGTCTGTCTGTCCACACAATATCTCTA
Source organism: Architeuthis dux (assembly GCA_006491835.1). NCBI lineage: Eukaryota > Metazoa > Mollusca > Cephalopoda > Oegopsida > Architeuthidae > Architeuthis > Architeuthis dux. The sequence goes on along the minus strand of VCCN01006683.1, from coordinate 2,699,002 downwards.
AAAGTCTCAATGAATTTCAATGACATGTGGAAGGATGGGCAATGGGCTATAGAAAAAAATTGATTAAATTTGGGGGTGGATTCAGGATTTTTTCAGTTACCTCCCCTGTATCATAGGTATATGTCTACACAAAATCTCCCAAAGTTCTCAATAGAATCTTTCTTGAAGTGTAAGCCAAGGAAGAATTAATTAAATTTTGTTGCGGATGCAGGGATTGTTTTTGTTTTTTTTAAGTTACCTCCTCTGCATCGTAGGTATATATGAATTGATTTTCATTCAGTTTTTGCTGACACGGTATTGCTGTATATAATATGCCCCCATTTTATTTACAAAAGGATGAATATTTTATTATTAATAGGTCACTTACAAAAAGGAAGCCATCTTTTATTTCTGATTTTGCATTTTTGTGTTAAGAAGTCTCTTGAGCTAAAGTGTTGTGATAAAAAGTAACAAATCAGAAAAACTAGTTATAAAACTAGAAAGCCAGACCCATTTCTACTTGAAGGAAAATTATGTGGGATTCTGGGTAGGCAAATTTCTCATGGGTTAATGAATAATATTGCAGTAAAAAAATTCTTTTTATAAAACTGAAATGACATTAACTGGGGCACTGCTGCTGCAAGTGTCCCACATAACGGAAAGTCATGTTCCCTTTCTAAGACGACAAGGGGACAGTTGAAAACTTAAAATGTTAATGGAGGCCTTTCATTATTATTATTATCAGCAGTGTGAGCCAACTGGTATCCACAACCACTCACAACTGTCAATTAATTGAACAATAGTGCCGGCTCTAGAATTATTAAAAGGATGGCAGATATATGCAGACTTGTCTAATAATAACTAGCTAGACTTGTGGAAATTCCTCGGTGTTGACAACTAAAATATCATTACTCTCACATATATATTTCTGTAATTTTAACCCTTTATAGGGCACCCCTAAAAATATTTTAGATATCAAAACAACCTTTTTGTATGTTAAACTAGACCTAATAACAAGATATTTTCAGTTGCAAGTTTTCTGAAATTCTTTTGTTTATGAAGCCTCACCCAAAAAGTGACCAAAAATGTAAAATATAAAAAAATTAAATTAGAAAGTTAAATAAAATGTAGAATTAAAGAATAACATTTCAATAAAATTAATAGATACAAAAAATTGATGTTGACAAAAAATATCTCCAGGTTGATTTTAAAATTTTATTGTGCGGGCCAATTTAATGGGACGTGGTATGCCTCAAAACAGTTTCTGTCTTTGTTCAAGCACAAGTGTACTTTGCAAAGCTTGCAGGCCACATTGGTTCGGATTATGTTGTCTTTGTGGCTACAATATTTGCATGGATGACGGGTCCTCAGGTGATCATATATAGTCACTTATGTAGCATAATGGCTATCTGTACTTCTTCTGGTCACCTAGAGAGAAAGATGTTGAGAGAGTTTCAGTTTAAGAGAGACGATCATTTCTTCCGGGTCTGCGATGATGATGATGCCTCTCTGTCCGGGTCTGCTGACGGGAGCCAATCTTTCTGTGGAGGGAAGTTCATTTTGGACAAAAACTCTCCCACGTGAGTGGAGAGAGAAGACGACAAAATTCACGGATCTTCAATTTGAAATCTGGGGTTTTATTTCCACATATGCAGGTTAATTTCTGGGCTGGTCTGCGGATTTCATCGAGGTACAGAAATTCTGTTGCATTTCGTTTTCTATACTGAGTTGGTCACTTTTCAGAGTTATTACTATGAAAATCAAGGGTTTCTGCCTCTTCCGCCAAGCTGGGTGGGAGAAGCCCTTTCGTCTCTGACCTGTCGCTCCGGATTCAAATCTCCAACTGGTAACTGCTTCTAACCTGCTCTCACCCCCACCCCCTCAGCACTGGCGGGCAGGGACGCTGCTAACCGCTTCAGGTCCCATCCCAACTGCTTGCTAACTGTTTCAATCTAGCCCCTTATATCTGCTACTGGTCATACGATCCCTCCTATTTTCAAATCTTCAACGGTTTCCGGTAACCCGATCTGTCCAGTTGGTCACGTACACAGTTTAACACAGATTTCAAATCTGGCCAGCTCCCAACGGCTACCAGTAACATGATCTGGGTGTATTTCATTACGCTTACCACATAAAGGGTTAAAATAACATTCAAAGACTAATGAAACTAATATATCTGTTATAAGAAACTGTCAAAAATGAGTTTCTTCAGTTTTCAAGTCAGTCCTGCTGGCTGGCTATGTATATATCACATGTACAGGCCAAATCAATGGAGCAAGAGGGCTGAAAATTTAAACATTTACACCTTATGTCTAGAAAAAAACTTTTAGTGGATCAATTTAGCATAAACTTCCATTGTAAATTGAACCCTAGTTTGTGCCTGCTTGTTTTTTGAAAAAAAGGTGAAGTAACATTCAATCGTCCACCCTTTTTTAAATTGATCACCTCAACACAGCATGCTACCAAAAGATGTTAACATGACGGTTTCTATTGAGTGACTAAACAGACCTGCTATTAATTACTTATTGGTCTATATTCCTGTAGTCTACTATTAGTATAACTTAATTTTTAGGCTTCAGACTTGGGAGGGAGGATGAATGAATAACAGTTATGTTGAAGGTTGAGTCCCTTTTGCTCCCATTAAATATAAATGCCCTCTTCCATTCCTACCCTTGTTAATTACATTGAAGGGGGGATGGAGAGGGAGTAAAGAAAGGATGAATGATATGAGGAGAATTAAAATTCTGTTGCTGTAAGATATTATGCTTTAGTTCAGTGGTTCCCAACCAGGGGGGAATTTGGTTATTCCAAGGTGGGAATAAGGCTATTGGTAAAAATAAAAGTCCAGTCTAGAGATAGGGTTTTCTGCACTTCTATCTATAAAGTCGAAGGCTCGAAATAAGCTCCAAGTTGAGAATGATTTAAGATGTGCTCTCTCATTAATCGACCCACAAAACGAAGAACTAGTAGCAAAAAAAACAAGAACAGAGATCATGTGTATATCAGTTACGATAGCAGAATTCTTATTATGTTAGTAATAAATTGGAATTTCAAATGATGTGTTCTAATTATTTTCACTTGCTTTCTTTGAGTAACAAATACATAGCAGCAGCTATACAATTATAAAATTAAACTAATTCTTAGTATGAAAATGCAAAATAAAGTTATTTGAAATTCTTTTTGTTGCAACTAATAAATGGAAGGGGGGGGGGTACTAGTAATCTTATTGACAAAAGTGGGGAATGACTCAAAGGTTGGGAACCACTGCTTTAGTTCATGTGGACAGCAATTGACATCTTATCTTTTTTATGCACTTTGTAAACTGTGGAACACTCAAGAACATGTTAAAGCGAATAAATCAACAAGTTTTATTAACAAGAAATAAACAGGTCTGGTAAGTCACTCAATAGAAACAGTCGTGTGACCAATGTCTTTTGGCAGCAAAATGGAAAAGGGGTTGATCAATGAATAAGTTACTCCCCTCGCCTTTTGTTGGGCAGTGATCACTGAAAAAAAGTGCGAATGCTGCTGGACAAACTAATGGATCAATATAGCATAAACTTGTATTTCAAATTGACCCCCCCCCCCCCACACACACACACACTAAAAACCTATTACTCAGGGAATTTTCAAAAAGCAAAAACAAACGTTTTTCCTAGATATAATAAGGAGTAAATGTTGAAATTTTCAACCCTCTAGCTCTATTGGTGCGGCCTGTATGCGTCATAGATACATAGATAGCCAGCCAGACCAATTTGAAAACTGAAGAAACCTATGTTGACAGATCTGGTTGATAGTTTCTAATAATAATCAGAAAGCATCAGCCATACACGCAGAATACTATCTAAGCTAATGATAATCGTTTTAACTAAAATATGTCTCTCATCACAAGGTCGCATTGTTTTGTTAATTACCTTTTTGAAGACCAAGCCCGAGGCAGACTTTAAAAAGCTATTAAGCAGTGGAGGAATGATATTTTAGAGATGACTTCGTAAAAGCACAAAAACGAAAATTATTTGCCAAAAAGAATTATAAAAAAGCATATTCATAAATAATTTTTAGATTAAATATCTATTTTTATACTGTACATCTAGCTTTGCATTTTTTGAAAATTTTTAATGTTTTCATTTCTTATTCAATTCAATGCATAATCTTTTTTTTCTTCAAAACTGTAATTTTTCCAAATCTATTGATTGAAGGCACATTTTTTTCCTGAAAAAACATTTTAATAGTTTTTGGCTTTGACTGAAACTATCAATCTTAACTATTAACTATTTTCCATTGATATTGAATTTGTTAAAGATTCACAAAAATAGAAGAAAAAATGTTCGGCAGTAATCAAGTTATTTGTTAGTTTTTAGAAAAATCGATTTTGATGGTTTCAGCTGGGTGGTCTTTCAGATCAGCCAGTAAAATAAATAAACAAATAGTGGATGGATAACAGAAGAAAATTAGTTTCTAATTAATCAATTTTAAAATAATTAAACCAAAAATGTAAATTGTATATACAAAATTGTGCATGTAAATAAAATGTGATTGTTAGGTCAGCAATTAGGATAAGGGCTACATTGACAAATGGTAAACAACATGAATTGATTTATTTAGCTGAAATTGAAAAGTAAAGAATCTTATTAAAATGGGAGTTTTGATTTTGTTAAAATAACAAATCAAAACTCCTGTTTTAATGATATTCTTTACTTTTCAATTTCAGCTAAATAAAGCAATTCATGTTGTTTACCACTTGTCAATGTAGCCCTTATCCTAATTGCTGACCTAACAAGCAAAGATTCCAGATTGAATCCTGATTATGGAATGCTTGTACAAGAATTTACAGTAACAAAAAGATGTTGACCGATCCTGCTAAAGAATTTGCTGACACAAATAAAAATGATGTAATGTTTTAATGTCAAGAAAACATTATGTGTTAAACATTTGCATACCGATAAATAGAGGTGAAAACCCAGAGAGAGTCAGACCCGGGCCAGCTGTCCAAGAGGAAATTCAACAATATTCTGGATGAGAACTTTAACCTAGCTCCATTCATGGGCATCCACTGCCACTTGTTCGGGAGGGGAAAGGATATATTCAGAATATATCTTAGTGGCAATCCTGTTACCAGCAAATGCCCATGGCCCCCTTAGTGTGGCCTGTAGGCACAATACATACATAGTCAGCCAGCCAGACTCACTTGAAAACTCAAGAAGCCAATGTTGACAATTTTAATTGAGGCTTTCTAACAAACCCAGTCTCTACAAGTGAGTTGTTACAATAATAAAGGTATTGTATAGATGACACCTGTCTACATCAGTTTATTAAATTAAATGCCTTCTTAAATGTAGATAAGACTTTTTAAGTTTAATGATGAACTTAACGTTTTCTTTTTGTCTTTCAGTTCTGGGCCCTCCTCCTTCATATGATTCAGTAGTGTATGGGAGTGATGGTGGCAGTGGGCCAATACACCCAGGAAGCAATATACCACCTCCTCAATACCCTATTGCACCTTCTGACTACCCTACTGCACCCCATACATACCCAGTACCTCCCAGTTATCCTGTAAATCCACCATACCATGGACAACCACAGTATCCGACAACATACAACACATCCCAGGCACAACGCACAACAATTGTGGTAAGATACCAATTTTGTCTTAAAATCAGTCTGGTTTTAGTCTAGTGTTATTGGTGGCTTCTTTACCTCAAAATTTATGGTGATTGTTTTATCTACTACTACTGTAGTCCCGTCTGCTTGGATAGTGTAATGGTTAACACGTCTGCCTCACACACAAAATGTCCTGGGTTCAATTCCCAGTGTGAGTTAAGAGTATGGAAATTAGGACAAATGTCCCTGTGAACAGCTAATTGAGTACACTCTAAACTGTGATTAGGATGGAGTTATCCATATGGTGGCCTTGCATCCTGCCAAGGGGGTGATCATAAAAACTTGTAGGAATAAAGTCCCGGTCTTGACCAGACTTGAGACTTGCAAGGATCACTAAGCTGACCCATGCAACAGAAACTAAGACTTCATCACTAGCCTCTGTACTCCATTGAGAGTTGTCTCTTAACAGACGGGATGCTTTACCTTTTTTTTTCTTTTTTAATTGTAGTCTTCCTTTATAACGCAGATGTTGGTCAAAGAAAGACAAACTGAAATGTGGATAATCAAAAGTCAATGCCAAGTTCACCGTCAGTGTTGTTTTCATCACAAAATCAAAAGAATTATGTGTAAAACACCATCTAATGTTAAATGATTGCAAATTGAAGAAATTTAATATTTTAATCATATCAAGTAAATCTTTTGCTGAAATTCTGTTTTATTCATGGTTTTCTGGATGAGTGGGCAATAATATGTATTGGTAAAAATGTTGAGGTCCACCAATCAACCGCCTTATATCGTGGGACTCCTATATTGAAATATTGCCAAAAGCTGTTCCAGCTTAAATCTGTCATTCTCAACCTTTTTTTTTT
>VCCN01006683.1:2671376-2685391 GCA_006491835.1 Architeuthis dux | reverse complement strand
TGAATTTATTAAATAGTAAGTCTTCATTTTCTTAAAAATCTGGGATATATATATATACATATACAAATAAATTTAAGACAAACCAGGAGTGTAATGTATGAAAGATCATTATTGTTTTTTATTCTTTCATTTATTCTTTTGTGTGATAAGGACTGCAGTTTTGACATTTCGGCATCGTGAAATTCTGTTAAATAAACATATTCAGCGCCTCTATTTAGTACATGTATTCCTTTATTGGCTGATTGAGTGTGTGATTATGTGGGCGCGTTAATGTGGGAGAGGTGTGATATGAGGATGGCATCAATGTCTAGTCAATGGTGGGATGTTTATCAGGTTTTCTGATGAACCCGCTGTTCAGAGATTAATGTTGTGAGTGCGTGTGCGTATTATGAAGTGTGAGTCAGTTATGTACCTGTGTGTATGTGGTGTGAAGGTGTGTGAATAGATAGTGTGTGTGTGTGTGTGTGTGGAGTTATGTTAATCATATATGGAGTGGTTCACTGTATGCATAAAATTTGTAAGATGTGTTCACTGTGTGAATGCCCCTCAAAAACAATGGAACATATATATACCCATAAATGGTAGAATATACAAAATAAAATTTTTTAAAAATACAAACAACCATAAAGGAATCACCACAGAATTATACAAGCTTATTAGGTGAATTGCAGCCGAATTATACAAAAACCAACTATATAGCGAAGTGTGTGTGGGTGAGACATAGAGGTGTGTGTTAACTATTTATGAGTTGTCCCCCTTCATGATTGGCTGTTTGGAGTAGTTTGGAGTAATACTGGGTTAGTGACCAATCGGGGCTAGCCTTGGAGTGCCACCATTCGTATATTAGCTTTCCACTTTCTAGGGAAGGAGTCTTTATTACCAAGGTGAACTGCAGTTCTTAGATTCTTGAATTGAATATATATGTGTGTGTGTGTGTGCGCGCGCTGCCCCTCTAGCTATGCCACTGCCCGTGGTATAACTAGGAGATGGAATTTTGGGGTCTTAAACTTAATTTCCTTCCTTTCTTAATTAAAGGCTCCTATATGACCCACCTCCATTTTTCCTCTGCACATGATCAGCCATGGATATATGAAAATTGTTATTAAATTCATTGTTATAAACAACTTTGCATTTAAAAAAATTAATATGAATTTCATTTAATATTTAATTTATTTCATCTCTTAAATTCACGGACCGCTTGTCTTGACAGTGGAACTCTTCAATGAATAGAATTAAAAATAATGGAACTCTTCTGTGAATTGAATAGAGAAAAATTGTTTTTACCTACTGGTCAAAGGGGGATAATTTCAATCAGGATTTATTTCCCTTCATAAAGTTTAGATCAAGTTTAGATCAGGCACCCTGAAAATTGTCGAATCGAAAAGGGACACATTTTGCCTCGACACCGGAAATGTTTGAAGTAAACTTCATCCTAAATTTCCCTTCATAAATATTTATGAATTTAAGAGTTAAATAAAAATTATTTAGGAACGACTGATTTTGATAACAATGATGATGATGATAAACAGCTTTCTCTGTATTAACTTTCTCCATCTTTATGTAGCAGCTTAAGAACCAAAACAAAATCTCCCAATTTAGGTTCTATAATCAAATTATAATTATAGGATCTCTCTGTCTTGGATTAGCGGTGGTGGGAAAGCTTATAATATTTCTGAAATCACTGTATTTGTTTTTTTTCATCCTTCTTTCCCTTCCACTTTTACCTGATTGATCTATTAAGTATGTTAACCTTGTTGAGATGGGAGTTGTCCCCCATGTATGTTGTGTGCATATAGAGATTGCTACATAGTCGGCCATTTTTGTTTTTATGTATCGTGTTGGCAGCAGGCAGTGTGTGTTAGAAGCTGAGGGTGCATGTATTGGATATGGAGTTGAATTCTTGAATGTTTCATTTAGAAACAGAAACCATTATCCTGCCGATAATTTGCTTTGCCCTGTTAAGGAAAATTTGATGTATTATTTTTAACAAAGTATATATATTCATTTCTGTTCTTTTTTTTTTTTTTTCTAATATTATCCAAGAGTTAATGATTTTGCTTGCAAAATATGGCATGATTTTTCTCTGCATCTACATCAGTATTACCTTGTTTTTAATATACATCTGCACATCATCATCATATATATATATATAAGAGCTGTGTCTGTCACACTTATAGTATCAGTAGCAGCCATCAGCCTCTCTACCTTCCTACCCTCTTATTAAACTAGCTTTTCTTTCATCTCCTTCCCACCCTCTTATTAAAATACCTAATTTCCTTTTCTCCCCTCTCCCTGTGTCTGAAACCCTTATAGTATCATTAGCAGCTATCAGCTGAGCCTGTTGTACACATTTGATAACTGTCAGCAGGTCATAGACTAGGAGATTTTATGTCATGCTATCAGGTAATCTTTGATGGGTAACTTGTCCCCCACAATGAAAGCACGAGGCAGACTTGGAGGAAATCTTTTTTCTGTTTTCGGTATGTTTTTCAAATTTGAAAAAAACCTTTGGTAAAGTTCTACATCCATTAACCAAGTTAAGAAACAATTTCTTTTTGCCAGTAATTTTTGTGCTTTTAATCCGATAGACCTAAACAATCTTCCTAGAATGTTTTTTTTAAGCTTTTACGAGGTGGCTTCTACTTACAATGTAACTTTATCGTAAACGGGACTGTTACTTTCAGTTTGTTGTATGGAAGTGAGGCTTCAAAGCATGTTGTTAACTAGGTTTCTTTGATATTTTAATGACGATTTTTCTGTGCTTTCATTAAAATAACAAAGAAGCCTCACAAGGGAAGTAATCGAATATTTCAAGGCCTCACTTCCATACAACAGAGGGAAAATAATGGTCCCATTTATGATAAAGTTACATTTGTAAATAGAAGCCCACCTTAAAAAACATTTTTTCTGAAAAATAAAAATTCCCAGGAAGATTGTTAGGGTCTAACGGATTAAAAGTACAAAGAATTTCTGGCCCCAAAAATTGTTTCTAGTTTTTTTCAACATGGTTAACGGATGTAGATCTTTACCAAAACTTTTAAAAGTCAAGTTACTGCCAAATCGCGTTGGATACACATTATTGAAGTTAAGCAACATTGAACCTGGCCAAGTACCTAGATGGGTGACTGTCTGAGAATACCTGTGGCCGTGACCAGTTGGAGTGACATCACCTGATCTGATCTCCAAATGTATTGAACACTTCTTTCCCTTGGAAGCCTTCAGCATAGTTAAGAGGGAGGTGTGGAACACTTCCTCCATACTAAGTGCCCAGGCAAAGCAGCTAAAAGCGGGGATAGCATTTTAGGCTTTTTTTTCATTAGTCTCAACAGATCATAATTTTCATTATTGATATGTTAAGTTTAAGTTAGTTCCCTCCAGGGTTAGGATTTGGGTTTAGATTTTGTGGTGGAGACTAATAAAAAAGACCCAGCTTTTTGGGTCTCTTTCATAGAGAAAAAGAAAATATAACTTAATCTCTTTTTCCTTTTTTAGGATTCCGTACTTTATAATTATGGACGTTAGCTTTTTGTCGACACTAAAAAAAAACAGACCTAGTCTACTGCTGGAGCTTTTGCAGATATTAACCCTCTAAGGTGCAAAATAATTCCATGGTAATAATCTACCTCCCCACCACTGTTATAAGGTGTGTTTTCAGAGTCTGCCAGGGTGTCTTCAGAACTTCTGTATTTAAAAAAAAGAAATTTTTTGAGAAGATTATCATTCCAAGAGTTCTTCAAACTATTGAAGAAGGCCATGGAATTGATCGGCTGAAACATTGTGGTAACAACAAAGGCAAGAGCTCAATAGTCTTGAACAACTCTTAGAATCTGAAAATACTGGTGTTACCCCTAGATGCCGGCTGATATTTGACATCTGAGATAATCAGCATCAGCCGATTTTTGAGCCTCATGAGGCTGATTTTTATTCTAATAAAAAAAGGTTCCCTTTTAATTTAAAATTAAAACCGAAAGGTTGAAAGAGAGGGGGGCAAAATGTAATTTTTCATGAATTCAGCTTGCCAAGATCAAAGGGTTGTCGGAGGTGAGGTAGTAAAGTCCAGAGAGACAACCGTACAACACAAAGTGAGGGGGTATGGAGGGCGGGCGGAGGCTCTTAGTCTTCTTTCTTTCCTACAAAAGGAAGGAAGGAAGGAAGGGAAGGCAGGCTTAGGCTTTTTTAGCTGTCGGCTGGTTGTAACTATAAGCAAAGCGAAGAAAATACGGGAGGGGAAGAACATAAAGGGTAAACATTGAAGTAGACTATACAGTGTTTATAACTAATGTATACACTTCTTTCATTTCCCCAAAAGAGACAATGTACATTTTTTATTTGCAAATATTTTTCTGTGTTCAAGTGAATAATACATTATTTTAGATGCAAAAAAAACAAAAACATATCAGCATCACATCTGCATTGGCCAAAACCCATATCGGTCGACCACTAGTTACACACACACAAATGAGGTGGGGGATGTGTATGTGTGACTTAATCTTTCTATGAAATTTCCTCAATTCTTTGGTACATCTTTGTATTAATTTTCTTTTCTCCCTTTGATTTCTCTAAGACTTAAAATTGGAGAGCAACTAAAAAAATATCGGAATTTTTTGCCCCTTCCTCCAGCCCATAACTTAATAAGTCTATTTTCGCTCAAAGACACAGCAACCTGTAAAGACTGCTGTCTAACTTAGTGTCTCCATTTTAATCTTTTCCAGACTGCAAATCAGCCCAGACCTCGAACGGGGATGACTGGTCCTCCTCTGATGAAGGCCATCTTCTGTGTCATTCTCATTCCTATTGTGATTTTTGTCATATTCCTGTTTGTCTTCAAGCTGCAGTAATTCTAAAACATTCTGCATGCATAATTGCTCAATATTTTTCTACTCTCTTCACCCTACCCGGCCAGCCCAGACCTCAAACGGGGATGACTGGTCATCATCTGATGAAGGCTGTCTTCTGTCTCATTCTCATTCCTATTGTGATTTTTGTCATATTCCCATTTATATTCAAGCTGCAGTCATTCTAGAACCTTCAGCATGCATAACTGCTTCATTTTTTTCCTTTCTACTCTCTCCTTCTTTCCTGACCAGACCATTGTAAGTATATACTGGGACAGTCAGTTACATGGCTACATCACTGGAGCTTTGTCTGTGGTCTGCGTGACTAGCTGCATGCTCTGTTTACTTATGTAGTGTCTATTTATCATATACCATATCTAGAAGTGCTCTCCACTTTTTTTAAGCATGCCATACAAACTTTCTTGCTAAATTTCTTGTTCTTTTCATAAGCAGTGCACCATAATTATAGTTGTTCTAGTTCCAGTTTGAACATGTCCAAGCTTCTGTCCTGAATCCAATCGGTACTTCAGCTTGCGTGCTGATCATCATTTAACAAGAGGTTTTAAGCCCACTTCTTTTTACCATAGCTAAGGGGAGGAGTGGATTCCACGTTGGTTTTGAATTCAGAGTTGCCTTTCTCCCAGACTGGTTGCCAGCCTAAGCTAAAGTGCCCAGTCTGCTCTGCTATTTTAACCATAGCTGTGGGGAGAAGAGATGATTCCTGCCAACAAAATGTATTAAGGACAATTCTTGGCAAAGAGCGAGATAAGTTGTACAAAAAGATTAATTTACGAATGTATACATAATCTCATCTCAAAAACGAAGAAGATTAAATTTCTTTTTGTTTTTCTTTTTTTTAAAAAGATTTTATAAATTTATTATACATCAACTACTGATTCGATCTTAATAAAATGTTCAATACTGATCGAATAAAGGATGAATTTTAAAAAAAATCAGTTTGTATTCTAAATTTACAAAAATTGAATTTAAACCTGCCTCGAAGCTATTTTCAATGTGCATATTCTAATGGATAAGTTGGTGGACAGTTTTATGTCCACTAGATTCTAATTCTGACCGTAAGATTTCAATTTGTTTTATCTATTGTGCTTATTAAGTAGCAGAAGACTGGACGATCTCCTACCTCTTAAGATCGGTGATACTAGTTACAAATTCACAGAGAAGAACGTGTTGATTTCACTCTCTGGCAATGTTCCCTCTAATTTTTAGTAGTCAGTATGCACAAAAATCTTATGTTGTGCAAATTTGTTTCCAGCAGCAAAAGTGGGTGCACACTTTTGAATTCGACATAGTAAATCAATATTTCTTTTCAATAAAAACTCTGTAAGCTATACACAGAATTTAATTTCCTTTGTGCATTGGTTGCAGAACGTGTGTTCATGTGCACACAAGCACAGCTTATAGGAACAATGCTCTCAGGTCCATCATTTGACTTAATTGTGAAATATTAGTTAGCTAATGCTAATTTCATATGGCCGAGATAACAAACCTGAAAATCAGACTATAGATGCACTATTTATCTCCCTTGCACTTTCAGACATATATAGGAGGAGTGGGGGGGGGACGAGAGATGGTGGGTATTCTTGTAATAGTGGGGCCTAGGGTGTAATATGCATAAAAGACTGAGTTATTCCCCCTGCAAGATTTCTTTTTTTGAATTTGAGAGTCCGGACTTACATGAAAAAAATCCCTACAAAACGCACAATGTTATTCAAAAAACTATTTATTTTAATACAAAAAATTTAATAACAATAATTTGATACACAATTTTATACAAAGTTATTTAATAAATTATTTTAATACAAAACAATTTAATAACAATAATTTGATGCACAATTTTATACAAAATTATTTAATAATTTATTTTAATAGTTTATTTTAATACAATAATGCTAGGGGGATAACTTTTAGTCTGTTATGCATATAACACCTGGATACCACTATTACAAGACTACCTTTTTCTGTATATCAGCCTGTCAGTCAGTGATGATGATCACTACTAGAGATGCTTGTGTATCTAAAATGGCTTTCATGATCATTGTTCCAGTTTTGACTTTGTTCATTGATTTTGTTCATTGACTTTGTTCATGCTCATATATTTCATTTGTCTCCAGTGTAAGCATACTGCTGTCATTTCTCGGTGTATGTGATTTTGGGACCTACAAAGTCATTGACTTCTCAAGACTTCTCTCCATTTTTGCCTTAGAGTAGTCATTATTATAAGGCGAAATGGCATAAAGCGAAGAAGCAATTGCCATTAATTTATATGGGAAATATTTTTCAACTTATTTTTCAGTTTACATCAGGCACCCTGAAAATTGTTGAATCAAAAAGGGACACATTTTGCCTCGACACCAGAAACGTTCGAAGTTACTTACATTTGGAAAAAAAAAAATAGAAATGCAAGGTTGGATTGAAAGCACAAAAAATACTTTATACTTTTCCAAGAGAAATGTGTCCCTTTTTGATTCAACAATTTTCAGGGTGCCTGATGTAAACTTGATCTGGGGGAGGTACAGGAGACTGGGGTGTAGGAGGAAGAGAGTGTACGCTGCCTCTATAATGACTTGCTGTAAAACAAACGCTGAATGCTAATGCAAAACGTGTATGTATGCGCACAGCTCAGAGGGAACTATGGTGGGTGTTGCCTAGTGAGGATTGAACTTAGACTAGCTTACTAACCATTACTTTATATCAGGTACCCTATGAATTTGTTATTGTGAAGCTATAAAGAGAAAAATTCCATATCGTTTGGTTAGTTGTTTGTCTTATTTGCTTTATGAATAAACTGTCTATAATAATATTGTACGACAAACCTGGTTACTGCAGAGTCAAACTCAACTCCTACTTCTATTCCAACTGAAGATGATTACTGCAACTTTTGTATTGTATATATAAATAAATTCTTAATTACATAAGACTTGTCAGTTTGGTAAGAGATGGGTGGACGCAACTTCTGGAAGACCCTCAGAATTTTTCTGAAAATCTTTATTTATACTGTTTTCTGAGTTTCTTCCAAGTTTTAAATCTTTGCATCTCAACACATGACAACCTTCAAGACCCTTAGAATTTTTCCGACAATTTTTAGCTATCTTAATTTCATTAGCTGATATACCCTGAAATGCAATTTTAACCAATCTTAAATAGATAATTTAAAAAAAACAACCTAAAAGCATAATTGTCATGTAAAATAATTTTCCGTCCGTTGTACAAAACTACAGCTTCAAATATTTCAGTTAATTTCTCTTCTGTGTGGCCTATTTAGATATTTTATATCTAAATTTAGATAATTCTAAACAGTGGAAGTCAAGGGAGATAATTTGAGAAACTATGAAAGATCTATAATTTCTTTCATTTATTCTTATTAGATTTCTCAAAAACTGCTGATCCAGAAATCAAACTCTACACTGCACTGCCTTATGTGCTGACGAATATATCTAGTGAATGTCAACTTCGTACAATGTCCAGTTGTAGAGTAATTGCGGTGCATACACACACAGATTTCTTCTATTGTAGTTAGATGTGCTTTACCTACACTAAATATGGCTGCCTCTGCCCATCATTAACAGGGACAGATAACTCTGCCTGTTAATTTGGAATATGTCTAGTAAACCAAAACTTTATTTCTCGTCTCCATAAAACTATAAACATAATAACATAAAGCAGATTTAAAATGAACTTCATGAGAAATTGAAGGTTAAACTCATCTGAAATACAAAACTTTGATTAAAATTTATTTTTGTTTATTAATAATCATCACATTAAATCAAAGCCCAGAAATGAAAACATTTTGCACTAAAAACGTGCATACTCTGAAATGGTTGATGCTATCATTGATATTACTTATAAATATTTTAGTGCTTCCCAAAAGTTTGACCACCCCGCATTTTTTTTCAATAAAGTCATGAAATCAATGCTTTTAAACATTGTATAACCACTAAAGTATTGTATTTATTTTACAAATTACATAAGATATACGTGCTGACATACACACAATCCATAAATTGCATTTCTTAGCATTTGGTATGTCTCCGTTGTTTTTGATGATGACCAGTACATGGCATGTAATAGTCCGGGAACCAGCAGGGCTTACTGTGCCCCCCACCCCCCCGATCCGATGAGTAGGGTATTAAAATGTTTCTTAGGATGTCCTCTTCCAGAAAAAAGATGTTCCCATGAAAAAAGTTTGGAAGAACTAGCTCATTTGCATAAAATAAGATGGCCACCAGTACCCAAAAAAAAAAAAAGAAGAATTTCATATCGCGTCTCCCAGTTAACATATCCGAGTACTTTAAAGGGCTAAATCATGGTTTTCCAACATGAGGAATTCAAAAATACACTTTATTTTACCATAAAGTAATTAATTTATAGGTATTTCAGTATTTTACAAGAAAATGTCAAGTATACTTTATAGGCCAAAGTCTATGGATTGTGGATTTAATTCATGAAGTATAATATGCAGAATTGTGATGCATAATTGTAAATGTGTGTGTGTGTGTGTGTGTGTGTGTGTATATCTATATCTATATATATCGTTAGAAAGGGAATTTTATCAGCTTTCCAATGGTGTATGTTCACACTTTCTGTTGGGCTTAAAAAGTTACTGTCCGAAATGTGAAGCAAGGTGTTGAGCATTTTATGAGAAAACTTCAAGTACACAGTCCAATGTCTAATCGATTGTGGAATTAAGACAAAGTAAATGAATAATGCCTAGGTGGCCCAGAGAAAAGGCTGATACAAACTAACATGTTTGTTGCAAAAATTCATTTTTTTTTTTTTTTTTTTTTTTTTTTTTGGTCTTAAACTTTTGGGAAGCAATCGATAATGTTATTTTAGATCAGTTGAAAGATATGCAGATAATTTAAAAGCAGACATTATTCATGCCAGACAAATATGATCATTATTGTAAATTACCAATCAAATTAAGACAAAATTTGCATGCCAAGACTTTAAAAATAGAACAATGATTCATACATTCAAAAAAAATCATTTGTGATATTAAATTTATTTGCTTTGCTTCATATCTTGGAAATTATAGAAAACAAGACGAAATAAAGATCAGTATCTGAACTTTACGAAACTTTAAAGCAATGATTTTTTTTATGTTTTTATGTATATTTATTATATTAACATTGTAATAAATGTTTCAATTTGTATATAACTTGTATACGTATATTAAAAGATATGGACAACTCTTAAACTGGGATATTTGTCTCTTATTTTTATTTTATCAGAAAGTGTGTGGGCTTTTTTTCCCTTCTCTTGAAAGTGGTTAATGGCCATCTAAGATTTTTGGTCATATTTTCATGAAGATTTATTTTGTGAATATAATTCTTTTTCTGTAAAATTTTAAAAAACTGCTATATGGGAAAAGATTTTCTAGATTGATTAACTAAATACTAGCAAGAATCACACTTGGAACTTCAAAAAATTACAAATTACAAATTTCTGAGTTCCGTTGCATCCTCCAACTTGTTAATAAATACAGTACTTTTTTGATTGTGACATTCTGGTTTTTAGTGTGTGTATGTGTGTTCCTTTGACCTTTCTGTGTTTAAATCATTTCTACATTTTGGTTGCTCAAAAGGCTTGATATTATTTTATTTTTTTAAACATCTTGTGTTCAGGACCGTATTATACTATAAGGTTGAGTAGGCTTAAGCCTAGGGACCCATAGCAAACAGGAGCCTGGAAAAATTCTGGGATATTCATATTTTTATTTTTGACAGGACCATAGCCAGATTAGCCTATATGCAAACTACGCTACGGCGTAGGGCCCAAAATAAATAGCAATTTAGAAATGTATCACTACTACAGGGAAAATGAATTAAACAATAAAACTGTCATAATAAGAACATTTCCTGATGTGAAGTCTGAGAGCTCACTATAATTGTTAAGATATTGTTAATAATATCTTAAAACTTAATAAAAATGTCCTAACGAATATCTCTTTAAAAAATGGAATGAATATATCATTAGCACATAACAATCCACTTTATTCACACGATTGACAGATCACATTACTTAGTTAAAATTATACACAAAAGGTGGGGGTGGGAAGAAGGATGTTTCAAGATGGGTGCGCCTCATATTGCTAATAGCCTAGGGGCCCTGGTATAGGTTAATCTGGCCTTGCTTGTGTTGTGATATCCCACAATGCACCATACAAAACTTTGTCTAAAAAGGCTGAAGAATGAATTGTAATTGGGAGGGGGAGGGGAGAGAAAGCAACAATAGACAACTAATGCCTAAACTCAAGTAAGATTGTCCTCTTAGGGACATGATAAAGATTTCCAATATTACTTTGTAATCTCTGAAATCAAATGATGGATTATTTTTATATCCGACAGTATATGATAATTATAAAGACATTTATTAGTTGAGAACCTATATTTGCCTCGCACTGGTGGGAACGACTGCTAAACGAACGGCCTAAATTGTAAACATGAATAAAAAAAAAAACAAGCTCCGTGCAGGGATCGAACCCTTGTCCACCCCGGAAGCAACCGTATACACAGGTTCTGCTCTACCAACTGAGCTAACAAAGTTATCAAGCTCGGCAACCTCTGGCCCTGCAAGCAAATATTAGTATTTGGCCTGGGAACGATTTTCCCTAATTCTGGGTGTTTCAGGAGACTACATTGACAGATCATGTTACACTGGGCCCCAGGTTCAAAATATTTCACTGACTGAATTTAACGGCTATGTCTCTAAAATTCATAAAATCTTTTGTTTTTGTCAACTTGAAAAATTTTTTAAATTTAACAACATTTCTATGTTTCGTTGACGTAAGAAGACCAGAAAATACTTTGATCTTAACTAAATGCAGCAGAAACCACATTTCGATCTGGACCAAAGGAATATGATAGTGCCCTGAATCTTGAGCCAAATGTTTTATGGCATTTATCTGGCCTGCTGTCCACTCATTAATATGCGACCCGAACCGCAGAAGCAAAAAGGTTACCGACCCCTGCAGTAACGTCATTAGCATCTGTCCGAAGCAAGGTTGCCAGATAAAGCTTGGATTATCTCCCCTCCTGGCCAGAAGGGGAGATAATCCAAGCTTTATGGTCTGAAGAAATCAATATATAATAATTCATCTCATAAATTCAGACAGATACTAATCATGTCAATTTAGTTTAGTTCAGTTCTTTTTCTTTCTTTCTTTCCAGTACGCCAACCGACAGCCACAAACTTCTGCTGGTTGTCGCAGAGTCATCATTATTGTTGTGTGTGTCATTTTCTTTTTGGTGATTGTCATCGTTGCTTGGAACCTTTCTGCACGCTGACACTGGACACCAAGGCTAAGTATTGCTCAAACCCAAATGTCTTCAATTTCATGGACATCAAAAAATAACCAAACAACCAAGGGCTGGTGACCTAGAGATTTATGTCTGGCTGAAACGTTGTGAATATAAAAACAACCCAGATGAGGACAACAGACCAAATAAATCAATGTATAATGATAATTCTTCATCTCATAAATTTAGACAAGTTATGATGTTAATAATTAAATGAAAAAAAAATGGATCTTTTTCTTTCTTTCTCTCTTTTGTTCTGGTGTTGCCAACTAACAGCCCATACTATTGTTTTTTGGCAAGTCATCATTGTTTTTTTTTTGTTGTTTTTTGTTTTTGTTTGTTTTGTAAATCTTTTCCACTGACACCAAGGAAAGGCCAAGTATTGCTCATTGAAATGAAATTCATATTTGTGGGGCTGTGAGCTGGAAAACACCCCTATTGTAAAAAGTGCACTATTTAATTGATGGATATATGATGATATCTAATTGATGAAGATAATTATGAACAAAAGGAATGTTTTTACTCATTTCATGGTGAAGAAAGATCTCTCACTGATAGCATTGGTTGCTGGCAATACAAGGAAAATCTTTGCAACTTTAGAACAAATATATTCTAAATTATTAAATTAAAATTGGTTTATTTACTCTTTCTGTAATTTAAAACTAGCTTTTTGCAGCATTTTTTTTAGAAAATAAGGAACACATGAGAGTAAATTACAGGGGGATGAACCCCCGGTTCCAATGGGCCTGAACCTACATGTCTTCAATTTCATGTGTGCTAAAAAAAAAAACCACCACCACCAAGGGCTGGTGACTTTGAGACCTTGAGATTTATGTCCAAGTTAATTGGCCAAGATGCTCACTGGATCAAGTGGAAAAAAATGGTTACCTATGTCCAACATATATATTAGAAGCCGTCAACCAAAACTGTCAATATAGGTTTCTTTCCGTTTTCAAGTTAGTCTGCTGCTGGCTAGAGGGCTGAAAATTTGAATATTTACTTATGTCTATAAAAAAAAATTTTCTTTCAAAATCCCCCCTACTTTTTTATTTTTTTTATAGAGTGTTCAGTTTGCAATGTAAGTGTATGCTAAATTGATCCCTTAGTTTGTGTCCATCCCGGAGACGTCCCAGGGAAGATATTTGATCGTCCCAAAATCATTTTTACTGACCCCGGGACAACGTTAATTTCGAGCCCTGTTGGAGTGGCATGACTGATTTCTTAAATTTTAAATAGAGATTTAAAATGATTAAAAAAGAAATAAGGAAAAAAAAAAAAAAAGAAATTTTTTTTTATGAGAATGAGATTAACCCCCCCCCCCCAAACCACACCTTAAGTGAAGTTGGCTCTTTTTATTCTGATGTACATATGTTAATGAGCTTGTGCTAAAATAATATACAGGTATACCTTGATTAGTGCAGTTAATTTGTTCCAAAATTTTCCATACTGTTCATGGTCTTACTATAATTTAATGTGTGGTGTACAGCAACGTCTTAACTGTACTACATAAAAACCTGCACTATTGAAAGTATTGCTGCGCCATTATATTAACTAGTATAATAAGAGTTACCTTTCCTGATTGTGTGTACTAGTATATATTTGGTTAGAGTTATTTCCCATCACGGGTAACTTTCTTGAGTAATAGTAATATCCTTGTGCTGTATTTTCGCTGATTAAAAGTTGTAACTTTGTTTAATCGGGTATCCTGCGTTATTCAATATTGGCGCTGTATATAGAGTGGATTTGGGTTAAATAGAACATGGGTCATAAGGAATAGCCATTTAGGAACAATTTTGATTAGTGTGGTTAATTGTTTCCAAAGTTTTCCGTACTGTTCAAAACGACACTGTTCAAGGTCTTA
>VCCN01006683.1:2605183-2615542 GCA_006491835.1 Architeuthis dux | reverse complement strand
AGAAGTTGGAGTGGAGATTGACCATGCAGCAGCCAGTCTTGTAATATCTATTGTACTAATATCAGTTGAAGCTGACCAGAGAGTAATTAAGAGTATTTTTTTTCTCTTCATGTTTATTTTTAGATGTGTCCATACATCTCTATAAGACACTTTCCGGTCAGTCGGTCCCTAATATGTTAAATATCAATTTTCTCAGCCTTATTATGTTGGATTGATATGAAACTTAGTCCAGACCTTCAGGTGAACAATCCGAATCTTCCTACTACTACCGCATCTAGTTATGCTAAATATCAATTTTTCTCAGCTGTATCTCGTTAAATTGATATGAAACTTGTTCTAGACCATCAGGTGAACCATCCTCATCTTCTTCCTACTCCACTACGCATCTTTGAACTTATGGTTCTTGTTTACTTGAATTGAGCTATTTGGTTTATAGTATTATTGCGTATTTTTGGTAAAATCTTTTGTTTGTTTATGCAGATTGTCCTAAAAGGTTTTATCATCTGCTACTGTTTCCACGTTTGCTACATTTTAAAAAGCATTCCATGACATGACATAAGAAATTGGTTAACTTTTTTAATCACTACTACCCACAACACTGGTTTTGGGTTTCGGTTATTCATGTGTTCTGACATTTATATGTATCTATATATCTATCTATGTATCCGGACTTCACCCAGCCCTAACCGTTCATAGTAGAAACTTGAGATTTTGTACACACTCACTCCCCTCAATGAGTAGGGAAAATGTGGTTTGATTTTTGTTAAATTCACCCCCTAAATAGGTTTTTAGAGGGGGGGTTCAATATAAGTTTATGCTAAATTTCGTCACTAGTTTGTGCCTGCTTGTTTTTTTTTTTTTTTTTTTTTTTTTTTTTTTAGTGATCTGTCAACAAAAGGCGAGAGAAGTAACTTATTCATTGATCACCCTTTTTTCCAACTTTTTAATTGATTACCCCCAACACAGCATATATGGGTGGCAGTGATTCATAATTTTCATTGGAATGCTACTTTATTTTAACATTATGAAATTAAAAAAAAAAATCCTCATTCATGCAGAAAAAAATCATTGCAATTTGATATGAAGCTGCTACAAATAAAAGGGAAACACAAAAAATTATTTATTGGTTGATAAGATGCACGTTTTACAAGGGTTTGTTTATTTATTTAGAATTTTTGTCAGTCTGGAGTTGACATTGTTTCTCTACCATAAGAACAAGAACTAGCATTCCAAGGGAAATTATGAATCACTGCCACCCATATATATGCAGTGTTGGGGGTGATCAATTAAACATTTTGAAAAAGGGGTGATCAATGAATAAGTTACTTCTCTCCTTTTGTTGGGCTGTGATCACTAAAAAAATGTTTGAATTTTCAAAAAACAAGTGGGCACAAACCAGTGACCAATTTAGCATAAACTTACATTGCATATTGAACCCCCACTTAAAAACCTACTTACGGGGGGAACTTTTCAAAAAACAAAAATAACATAATTATATATTGCAAAACTTCAAGTTTCTATCGTGAACGGTAAGTGCTGGGCGAAGTCCGGATACATATAAATGTCAGAACACATGAATAACCTAAACCCAGCAATAAACCGGTGTTGTGGGTAGCAGTGATTAACAACCCTCACCAAATTTACGGGAGTAAATTCTTCACTGTTTGTCTGTGCCATCATGTTAAACCAAACCGATATGTAAAATTAACATTCTCTGTGACTTGAAATCACGACCAACTGATACCGACTGAGCTAAATTGACAAGTCTTGCATCTCTACAAAGATTTATGTTAGAAATACGCTAGGGATTCATTCTAATAAATAAATAAATACATTTATAAAATGAACATTTCCCTACCATGATTGGTCTCTTATTGAATTAAACTGACGTCTCGCATATCTACAAATTTTATTTATTATATATACAATGCAAAAGTTGCAGTAATCAACTTCGGAATAGAAGTAGGAGTGGCGTTTGACCCTGCTGCAGCCAGGCTTGTTAATACACTTAGTGGCCTGAATTAATAAGTTGTATAACAACTAAAATTAGGATAAAGGTAAAAAAAGAAACTAGTCAAATTTAATAAAAAGTGGTGTTACAATACTTCATACAATAATTATAAAGATTTATTTATAAAAAAAAGACTACCAGGTCTTGTATGTAAAACAACATAAATATGACGCAGAGAGTCGGTTGATGGGAGTGAGTTTATAAGTGTAAATCAGCTTCTGGTAATCCATGAAGTCTTTGTGGATGATTGGTAAAAGCAGTAGGAATAAACTAGTCTCCTTCTGGCAATGAGGGTGTGAGTTCGATTCTCACCGAAGGTTTAGTCTTTATTTCTGATTGCACTTTTATTCATTGCCCGACAGTGGCCCGAATTAATAAGTTGTATAACAACTAAAATTAAGATGAAGGTAAAAAAACTAGTCAAATTTAATAAAAAAAAGTGGTGTGTTACAATACTTCATCCAACAATAATAAAGATTGACTTGATTATATATTGTATAATCAAACTTCTGGTATTTGGCCTCCTATTTATCACCTGTGTATGCATTGTGATAGGTGTACAGTTTTTTATTTTTTTAATAATGCCACTGATAGGCTGGCAAACATAACTAAAAAGTTAATAGGTTTCTACTCTTTATTAATTTTTTTTTTTTCATGTTAACTGCTATTTGGTTCAAACAAAATTACTTGCAAAAAGTTAATGATCTTTTTGGAAGCTAATTTAATGTGGGTGATTTGTAGTAATCTGGATAATGAAACAAGTATTTTCTGGTGGCACTCCTCTAATTCTTTGAACCACAGTTATTTGTTTCCACTGTGAGACACTCTGCCATCTGTTGATCAGCCTGGGTACTAACCAAAATGGTGGGACAGAATTAGTGGTTGGCTGGTGTGTGTGTGGGGTTTTTTTTTTTATTTTATTTTATTTTTTTTAAAATCTGATAAAATACAATTTGATAATAATTAATGAGACACAAAATTGCTGAACTTAAATGAACATTTATTTAATGTTATTGTCTGTCTGCATTGTCTCTGCAAGTAGATCTGCACTCTGTCTCTGCATTGCACTTATTTTAAATTTAAAAAAATATATATCAACTAAATGACCACAGGTAATCAAAAAAACTAAACTTTGTAAAAAAAAAAAACCCATCTTATGAATGAAAAATAAAGTTTTAGTGCACTTAATCATTTATCAGCAGACAGCAGCAAAAATTTGTAAACTTACATTATACATAACTAAATTTAAAAAATAACTAAATATTAAATAAAATAAACAATGTTAGTTTAGTGCACACAGTAGCACCCAGCCACAGCTCTTTGTTTTTGGTCCCAACAAACATCTATTTAACACTAAAATAATGTATTATTCACTTGAACACAGAAAAATATTTGAAAATAAAAAATGTGCATTGTCTCTGTTTGGGAAATGAAAAAGTTTAAGTGTATACATTAGTTATAAACACTGTATAGTCTACTTCAATGTTTACCCATTATTTTATTCCCTTCCATGTATTTTCTTGTTTTGCTTCCACACAACCAGTCGACAGCTAAAGAACACTAAACCTATCTTCCGTTCTTTTTTCTCTCTTTCTTTCCTACGAAAGAAAGACGTCTAAGAACCAACACGACTGCCTCCACCAGGGTTGCCAGATAAGTCTGTTTTTTCGCCCTGTATGTCCGATTAAAAATTTTAAGAATCCAAAATTGTCCAATTTAAGGTCAGCTTGCCTACTTTGATATTTTATATCTAAATTTAGATATAGGAAATTTTTTTTAGTAATCGGATATCATTTCTAGCCACTTTTAGCCATTTATTATTATTGTGATGATAATCTAGCTACTTTTAGCCACTATTTGCTATTTTTAGCCATCAATTTTTTTTCTATCAGAATTTGACTCGTGTCAGATTTTGAGAGAACTAATCTGGCAACCCTGGCCTCCGCCCTCCCTCGATACCACCTCACTGTGTTGTACAGTTGTCTTTCTGGACTTTACTACCCCACCACCGACTTGGTCAACCCTTTGATCTCACCAAGCCAATGTAGTCTATCTAACCTTGTTAGAACACCAAATTCATGAAAAATTACATGCCCCCCCCCCTCTTTCAACTTTTGTTTTAATGTTAAACTAAAGGGTTTTATTAGAATAAAAATAAAAATGTCTGCAGACACAATTTTGTTTAATCGGCCTCATGAGCTTAATAATCAGTCGATGCGGATTATCTCAAAATGCCAAATATCGGCCTGATTAATCAGCCGGCCGATTAATCGGTCGAATTCTAGACAGAATATAAACTTTTGTGCTCCTAGATGAATGGCCCACCATGTAGATAACACTTCAAACGTGGGATGAAATTTAACCCACAATGCTTCAAAGAGTTAAAAGACAAATGCTTTATTTCCAGTTTATTAAAACCGTTCACATGGCACTGTCGGCATCTGCAAAAAAAAACAAATTGAAATCTTTTGTACTGATTTAAAAAAAGGAGGCTAAAGTGTTTATTTTTCAGCCATTAAAATTATTTTGCTTTTTATATCTAACTTTTTAAAAATCTTTTCCAGTCCAATTTGCTTTGATATCATTGATGAGGCATACATGACCCCATGTGGTCATACATTTTGGTAAGTAATCTATTAAAATCTTTTTTTTTTTTTTTTTTTTTTTTTTTAGGAGTAATCTTTGCAAATAACTTGCCAATGTTTGCTAAATGAAAGTTTGCTTTATTCATTTCCAGAGATTCAGATTTTATCTGGCAAAGTTTAACCACTCGGCTGTCAAAAATGGATCATTTGATTGGGACAGATTTTGACTTAGGTCTAGAGTGTAACCGAAGCTAACATTTCTTTTTTCATGCTTAATTTTTTTAAAAGGTTGATTTGCACAAAACTCTCTATATAGCTTGATTTAACTTTTTGTAATAAATTTTTTTGCTAAACATTTTTCTAATGTTAAAAAAAATCTCCCTCACCTCCCCACCTCAGCTTTTTTTAGGTTTTGATAGTCCGAAGGAAGTTCCACACACTTACAAAAAACAAAGATGACGATCAATAAAATAAAAATAAACAATTTTATTATTTCTTGACTATTTTAAAACATTATAAACAATGCTTCACATATTTCAGAATGAATAACTATGGAAAGTCTGTAATATTTCACATATATTATTATCTTGTAAATAAATAATCATATAAACAAATTACATATCCTATTATGGTTCACATATTTTTTAATCTTGTGAATAAATAATTAGATAAATGAATTATAATCTTACATTTCACATTATGGTTCATATATTAAAATTCTAGAGACCTTTCTTTTAACCAAAAAAAATTGAGTACAAAACAGGAAATGTTAGCAATGGACTGTTTTGAAAACAAGCTAAGTGAAAATCTATCCCAATCAAATGATCCATTTTTGAAGGCTGAGTGGTTAAACTTTGCCTGTTATCTTTTATGTTATATCCCTTGTTTTACAATGCACACTTAATTTTTCTCTATTCTCACTCGTTTAAAGGCTGATGTTGGCGGCCATTAAGCTTGGTATCAATTCACCACCTATTTATATTATAATTATTTGCAAATAAATAAGGGAAATTACTCTATCTCCCTTGAAAAATCGGGTCATTTTAATATAGATTGTCGGAGTGAGTGCGAATGCAGACCCCATACTATCTTTATTGATTGGAATTGCTTTATTCTCTAAGAGCATTTTTACCAATATGTATTTGCCGTATTACAGTAAAAAAACATACAGAAATTGGATCATTATAATATATAGATGTTTCTGTTTGCTCAAATAAAAGATATGAAAAAAGTGAGCCAGTTTACAAGCATAAAATTAGGCATGGCTTTGTCTTTATTAATTTTTTCCGAATCTTATAATTTATTTTTAATAGAACCAATTAAAAAGCATAAGCAAACACAAATAATTTTCTATAAATATATTCATCAATCTTTATTATTATTGGATGAAGTATTGTAAAACACCACTTTTTATTAACTTGAACTCTTCCTGGCTGATTGGTAAAAGCAGCTAGGCGTAATCTAGTCTCCCTCTAGTAATGAGGGTATGAGTTCAATTCTCACCCAAGGCTTGCTCTTTATTTCTGATTGCGCTGTAATTTGTTGCCATAGAAACAGTGGCCTGAATTAATAAGTTGTATAAAAGCAACTAAAATTAGGATGAAGGTAAAAAAAAGAAACTAGTCAAATTTAATAAAAAGTGGTGTAAAAATATATTGTTCTATTTTCCACACTATTAGATTTGTTTTCTGGTATTTTCTATGGTCTGGCCAGGTCCCAAGTTTGTTGGATTAAATAGGTACAATGGTATAAATAATGAATTTATTTCTCAACTGTTTTGATAATTGGATATTTATTTTATCTTGTGCATTTACAGTGGGAAATGTATAAAAACCTGCATTGAACAAAACAACAGATGTCCTCGGTGTAACACCTCCATTGACAACGATGAACAGATATTTCCAAATGTGATGTGTAAGTACATCATGATAATCATTATATTTCAGGCTGAATAAAAGTATCCATCACTGCTTTGAACAAAGGCATCATTTATAAATGAAAATATTTAACATTTATCCCAAGTCTTGGCTTATATATTGTATGCATATGTGTTCTATACACTATTTAAGTTAAAGAATTACATAATTTTTCAGGTACTATATTCTTTTCCAATTTTAACAATTTCAAAACAGTTGACAATACTGTTAATTTCTGAAAAAAAAACATTTTAAACTATATTTTTTATTGTGAAAGCTTTTAAGAAGCCGTTTTAGCCCTAAGTCACTACAGTGTAAACTAAGCCGTTAACATTGGTTAAAAAAACTGACAGCATATTAATGTTAGTTCATTAGATTAGAATCATTAAAAGAGTCTTATCATCAATTACTAGCATAGTTATCTTGATTTATGGAGCTCTTATCCACGATTAACATAGAATTGATTTTAATAATGGAATATTGCCACCTGCCTAAAACTAAATCACTGTAGCCTAGTTGCTTCATTTTTGTAACAATACCCCCACTCTCTACACTTTATTAACCCACCTACCCCACCCGACTCTTCGGACTGTGATACAAGGTTACATAGAGCAATACATCGGCTTGGCATGATCAAAGGCGCTGACACATGTCAGTTTCATACGGAATGGGTGTTACAGAACCAGTAAGACAAAAAAAGGATGTAATTTTTATTTTTAAAAAAATTAAAAATTTACTCCCTCTCACTCTCTCTCTCTGTCTATCTCATTCCAATCAAACTTTTTCTACAAACGCTTATGTCATAATGCTATTTCACGGCGGTGACAAAAAAATGTGTCCATTTCATGATGGATTATTATTGTAAATCGAGCACCCCACCTAAAAACAAGTGAAAAAAAAGACGAATTTCCAAAATTGAAAGAAAAAAGTCTGTAAAAATACTGGAATACACATGTAAATTTTCAAGGTTCTATATGCCAAAAAATGTGACCAGGAGCACTGACACAGACGAGTGAAAAGGGAAGAATACCTAGACACCGTGTTTTTTGTTTGGTTGGGTCGGTGATTGTGGCTACAGTGATTCAATAAAAGAAAGTCATATATTAAAGAGGATTGATTTGTTTGACTTAGTACTGCAAAGTCAAAGTGTAATATCTCTCACTAAATTTAGCAAAAGAGACTTGTTTGTACACAATCCATTTCTGTATGGAGCAACTTTCCGCTATAATTTTAAGCCTTTTAAAGCAGAGCTTTCCAAACCTCTTGCATTGGTGACACACTTTTTAAAAATAAAATTTTTTAAGGCACATTACTCAAGTTTTGTTAGCCAAGCCAAATATATAATGTCATCCCAGCAGTTCAACTGACTCAGGAAAAATATCTTTTGAAATATATACAAAATTATACCTAATTTCGTGGCACACCTAGACAGGGCTCCAGACTAACTTTTTTCACTACCATCCTGAAAAACAATTTTAACCGACCTGAAGGAAATGTGAATGGTCCCAAATTCAAAATGTTGTTTCTTTACTTTATCATCTATAGTTGTTAGTAGCATAATAAAAACATTAAAATGTTGAGGAAATAAATAATTGTCAAACTCCAGTCCAAACCTGGAGTTGACTGTTTTTCTACCCTAACAAAACGACAAGAACAATCCTCATCAAATTTTTAAAAAAAAGAAAGATCTCTTCCCTGAACGCCTCCCAGGACAGAAATTCCAGAGGCATCCCGGGGAAGATATTTGTTTGTCCCGAACACAGTTTTACCTTTCCCGGGACAACGTTAATTTCAAGCCCTGCACTTAGAGATTATCAGCCACACAGTTTTGAAAGCTCTGCTTTAAAGTAAGAAAATTAAAACAATTGTATGAGGTATTCTCATTGTCTTTGAAACCTTAAAATAGGTAAAAAAATTGTAAAATTACATGAAAAATGTATTCATGGTATTTGAATACCATGATACAGAAAATGCCATTTATAAATCCATTATCTCCCTTTTAATTTTGTTTTTCTTATTTCTAATTTATTTCAGTAAATGAATTAATATTGAAGTATAAGATTAAACAGGAAGAAAAACAAATGAGGTTACAGGTGAGCTTTTAAAATTTCCTATTTGTCTTTAGTAGAGTTGGTGTTTCTTTTTTGGTTGGTTGTGTGTGTCTGTGTTGTCGCCGCTGGTTGACCAAGTAAGAGTACAGGAGGACCTAGATAAATTAATGCTATGGTCAAGAGAATGGTTATTAGCTTTTTAATGAAGATAATTGTAAGGTGTTACGATTACTGTATGAACAGAAATATACTAGATATTGTAAATGATGAAAAGGATATTGGTATCATAGTAACTGATAAACACTCATTCTCCAGGTATATTGCCAGTGCTGCAGCTAAAGCGAACAGGGTATTAGGACTGATTAAGCATACCTTTTCATATATAGACAAGGACTCATTCCTTATACTATATAAGACTTATGTCCATCCACACCTCATGTACTGTGCACAAGCCTGGTCATTGTACTTGGAGAGAGATAAGAATCCTTTAGAAAAGGTCCAGAGTCCTGCAACTAAGTTAGTACCGGAATGAAAAAGTATGAGTTATGAGTATAGGCTAAAAGTCTTAGGATTAACATTAATAGAAAATAGAAGAGATCGGGGAGACTTAATAGAAATGTTCAAGATTATGCATGGTTTAGAAGTAGTAAACCCTGATATATTTTTTTACTAGAAGGTGGTACAAGGGACTGGGGCCACGTATACGGTAGAAGTAGATTGAATATCAGAAAATTCTTTTTTAGCAATAGAGTGGTAGGACTTTGGAATAGATTACCGGAATATGTAGTGCTATAAACAGATGCAAATGTTTTTAAGAATTATGATGTTTATTACACCACCACAAAGGTTTAAGGCCCTAGATATTGTGTAAATATGATTATGATGTATGCTTGTATATACAAATTGTATACTTTTTTTTTTTTCACTATAATAAAATGTTCTAAATGTCTCTGAAAAACGTTTTATTTATTTATTTATTTTTATCAGAATGGTGGAAACTGTCATATAGGAATCCATGACATATTAGAGGAAAATCTCGACCTTGCTCATGTGAATCAATTTTTAGAAATATTGAAACTTAAAAAATTCCAGCTAGAGGCAGTAAGTACTTGTTTTATTTCTTATGTTGTGAACAATCTACATACTTAAAAAAACAAAAAAAAATAATTTTACAATTTTATAGTTCTATTTTGTTTGTAGGAAGTAAAAGTTAATTTCTTTTTCATTTTTTGTTTTTTCATGGTCAAACTAAATATTTGTTACTAGCTGACAACTAAGATTATCCACCCTTTGCCTGTATCTTCTCATTCCCTCCCTTATCCCTTCCAATCTTCATTGCCTGTCCATATTTATATCTAAATGCTATACAAACATGCATTAGTTTCATATAAGATCTTGCTACTCCCCTCCGTAAACTACTTTCTTTTCTCTCCCTTTCTATCCTCTTATTAAACTACCTAACTTTTCCTTTGTGTTATTACTGAAAACATGAGGCCAAATCTTTGAATTTTCAACACCATGGTGTGCATATACTGATTAATATATCAGTAATATTGTTCTGCTTGTTCCTAGCTGCATTTGAATGTCATGTTTTCAGTAATAACACAAAGGAAAAGTTACCAGAAATCCTACCCTCTTTCTAAATTATTTTAAAGAGAAACTTGGGCAAATCCATCTAAACCAGGTCCACATATATTTATTCATAGAAATTTGTATATCTATAATTATGAAGAATAGAAAACAGATATTCAACCTATTTTTTCTC
Organism: Architeuthis dux; assembly: GCA_006491835.1. Lineage (NCBI taxonomy): Eukaryota > Metazoa > Mollusca > Cephalopoda > Oegopsida > Architeuthidae > Architeuthis > Architeuthis dux. Next base: position 2,605,214 of record VCCN01006683.1, on the reverse strand, counting down.
TCGTTCTCATCTTTGTTGTTTTTAACCCGTT
>VCCN01006683.1:2580462-2594422 GCA_006491835.1 Architeuthis dux | reverse complement strand
CTTTTTGACTGTATAGTTCAGTGGTTCCTGACCTTTTTTGGTGGTGACCAAAAATCTTATTTAAAATCTATCATAGAGATCCATGTTCTCATAAATGAGATTTATTTTGAGAATAATTAAAAATATTGGTTATTATAAAAGAAAAATGAAAGGTATTTTACAATATTTTATTAATGACTCGGACACTGAAATAAAATAGAATATTCATGAAAAAGGTCTGACAAATCCATTATACAGACGTCTGTTAAATTGAGGGTTTACTGTATTTGTTTTTGTGTATTTCAAACTATTCTTTGTACCTGAGACTTTTTTACCCCCTAAAGTCATACAACCAAATGGCAATATACTTGCTTTGGGGATGAGCATCTTTTTGTAATGCAGAGACCCCTTACTTTCTTGAAAACAACACATTGCCTCTATACTTGACTTGAAAAATTCAATATTGTTTTGTAACTTAACAAGTTTGAGGTGTTTTAATCTTAGTTTGGAACACCTTACACACAAAATAATGTGGTTTTCTCTTTTAAAGTACAGTTATAATCTACAATGTATTTGTTAGTGTAAAAGATGGAAAATTAGTGTAAATGATGCTTTATGATTTATCTGAATATTGCATTTGTTTATACCTACCTACAGTGTTTGTAATGGTTCCCTTCAAAAGATATTGACTGTACTATGACTAGTTACCTTACTAGCCATACATCCATTAATGATTCTATTGATTTCTCCATCAATAGAATCATTATGCCATTTGATGACAGTAAATCAAGTCCAAGTCCAAGCTTTTGGCAAAGTTGGAACATACTTTTTAAAAATCTACACTCTATAAAAATTAGCAAGCAAAGGAGAACAGCAAAACAGAAGTTTGATATTTCTTTCAATACAGTGTTTAATGGAGTTCTTGAAAATTAAGCTTGCTGTTTTTTTTATTGATTGTATATATATATTTGTAAATAGATAAACCTCTATATAAAACTACAAATAATTTTGTTTTTGTCATATATAAAAATTCTATGAATTATTAAATAGCATAAACGATTGTCTCAAAAACGGTTTTAACTATTTTGTATCAATCAACTGTCTTGTGTATTGAACCAGTACATTAAGTATTTAAATTAGGCTGAGAATAGTTATGGATACCTAATGGGTGATTGATTCTTGACACAAACTTTATCTGATTTTGGTCATTTGTTGGCATCAGTGGAATAAGTTGTGTCCCTTTGATTACAAATTTCTAACCATTTTATGACCAGTAAGTTTTGCCTTTCTGAGGTTATCACAGATGAAGAAAGAAATATTTGTCTTTATTTGAAATTGAGCAACAAAATACATTTTTCACTTTGAATTGAGGATGGGTTAAAAAAAACTTTATTATTTTTTGGTAATTTGGTTATTTTTTATTAAAATATAATTTTTTCCCTTACTTAACAAAATGTGTTACTTGCTTTCTGGTTATGTATAAACAACTATCATTGGCACTTAAAATCATTGAGATTTGTTTAAACAATAATACCTCTTTTTTTTTTTTCTTTTTTTTTTTCAGACCACTGTGTACATTATTATGACTTGAGAAATACCAAACAAGCATTGTCGGTTTTCAAGGGTCACAAGAAAGCAGTTTCTTACGCAAAATTCTTGAATCCAGAATACCTTGTATCAGCGTAAGTAAAAACTTGCTTTTAAAAATATGAAGCATAATTTTTTGTTTTTCTTTTCAATAAATAGCATTAAACTAAAAAGTAGTATACATAACATTCAATTTGACTTCCTTGGGGTCTTCATAACATTTTATTTTTCCATAGAAGTCTACTACTGCATCAGAAATAGATTCTTGCAAGTTTAACTCTTAACCTCATTAAAAAAATAAATAGAATGTCAATCTTAAGGGAAATAACTTCTGATTAAAAATTATCCCTCTTTGACCATTTGGTGCATTTTAACATTTTTTAATTCAATGCACAGAAGAGTCCCACTATTTTGTATGCTATTCATTGAAGAATTCCACTGTCAATTACAAGCAGTTTAAGTGGTTTATGAATTTAAGAGTTAAAGTAGGCTTCCTATAGCTCTGAACAAATTATTACATGAAGTCTGATAATCATGGAAACCATTTCTTTTGCCCACTTCTGGTTGGTTCTTTGATACCATATAGAAGTTAAAATACATTATAATCTGCATGTTCCTCCCAAGTAATGAAAGTTTTCTTTTGTTGTTTGTTATTAAATCACTTATGAAATTATTCAGTGTCAAGAAAATTATACAGGTGATCATTCCTTCTTCTCTTTAGTGTCAATTAACCCCATTATACGGCCAAATGACATTGGTTCTTGTACGATCACCAAAGTTAAGCGACGTTGAGCCTGGTGATTACCATCTAGTAATACAAGATTATTCTACGGATGTCTTAGCCTATGCTCTGCCTCTGATTAACAGAAATCCTTGCCAAGCTAGGAGCGCACTATGCAACTGATCCTCTCACGCACACGCTGCTCCATGGAGGACACGTGACAGTGTGCTCTAGGAGCTGGCATACTCGTATCGAGTGGGTGCCACTCATCATAATTAACCCCATCATACAAGCATTGAATTTTTGTAGATATGCAGTGAATGCGTTCGACTAATTGATATATATGCCAAACCTTATTATTATTGAACTTTTGATTAAATTTAACTAGTTTTTACCTTCATCCTAATTTTAGTTGTTTTTTATACAACTTATTAATTTGGGCCATGGTTTATATGGCAATGAATAACGGCACAATCGGAAATTTCTCACCGAAGGCTTACTCTTTATTTCCGATTGCGCTGTTATTCATTGCCATAGAAACAGTGGCCCGAATTAATAAGTTGTATAAAAACAACTAAAATTAGGATGAAGGTAAAAACTTTTCAAATTTAATATAAAGTGATGTATATGTTATAATTAGAAATTTCTGAATTTATATATACAAACAATAATTTTGCATGTTAGTATGTATGTGTAAATGTTGGTATTTGTAATGTGTATTAATATGTGAATGTTTGTTCTTCAGATCAACTGACAGCCAATTGAAGTTGTGGAGTGTGAATAAGCCCAATTGCCTGCGTACATTTAAAGGACATATCAATGAAAAGAACTTTGTTGGTCTTGCAACTGATGGCAATTATGTTGCTTGTGGTGAGTACAGTTTGTATTAATTGGCAAACCCATATCAAGTTCTGTAAATTCAAAATTTAGAAATGCCAGTGTTTTCACTATTAAATGTGATAAACTTTGTAATGACCTGTTTATATTGAACTATTTTCTCTCTTTGCAGGCAGTGAAAATAATGCTTTGTATGTTTATTATAAAGGACTATCCAAACAGTTAATGACATACAAATTTGACACCGTCCGCAGTGTTTTAGTGAGTATTATATTTTTCTCTAATCCCTCTTTTAAATCTCTAGAGATTTACTAAAGACTACATTGAGTCAGTTAGAACATACAGACTCATTAATAACATTCACGTGGACTTCAACTGTCACTGCATAAAATGTCCACCAAAGATAATGCTGTCCCCATCACTCAGCACTGCAAGAAACTTAAAGCACAAGAATCTACAGGAGTTTGAAACAGTCTCAGTGAGAAAACAGCTATTTCCAAAAATATAAATATTTCAAAAGTAATCTAAAAAATGACATTGGCCACAATGTTTACCTATAAATTCAGTTATTAATTATCTCAAAATTTACCAACGAACTGGCAACTAAAAATCACCAGCAAGCGAAAGAACTCTACCTGCAGTCTGGTAACAACCATTTTTGCTGGGTTTATATCTACCAGAAATAGAGGTAAAGTAAAGCATCCCGTCTCTTAAGAGACATCTCCCAATGGAGTATACTCCCGGTGATGAAGACCAGGTTTCTGTTGCAAGTTTTCACAGCAACTGATCCCAGCAAAAAGCACCAGTACATATTTTTAAAAACTTTAACCCATTAATTGCAAATGACGGAAATTTCCGTCATTGCAGTTCTATGGCTAACTCAATAAAATTTCTATTTCCTTGTGATTCATGGCAACTCAGTCCGATCTCTGAGTCATGGCTTTTATCTTGCAACGGATATCTATTTCACTTGCCACCTTCCGCACTTAATAGTTTAAATTCTTGTGGGGATGTTAGCAAGAATCTATTTGATTTGTCAGAAGTTTTAAGTGACTGTTTTTTGCTACATGAACCACATGGTTTTTTGCTACATGACCCACATGACTATCAACATAGACTCATTGTTTGTCCTCTTATTTTATAGGACAAAGACAAAAAGGAAGATGATGCAAATGAATTTGTAAGTGCAGTCACATGGAGACCGGTGAGTTCAATACACCTTTTTCTTTCTCTGACCTTTGTTTAAAGTTTTTTCTCTCGTGCAATAATCTGTTCTTGGAGGTTAAAATCCTTACCTGTTCACAATTTAAGTATTGTCTGTTGTATATGCAATGTAAAAATTATCATTGATTAAAAGATGAATTTTGTTGGGAAGGAATTATTTAGTAATTAGTAAAATTCTTATAACATACTTTCAATACAGTAAATCGTCACTAATAAACCTCTATAACAAATTTCGGCTTTAACAACCATGTGGATCCATCCAAACTGACTTTGGATTTATTGAACAAAATTCAATAAATGTGACGAACATGTGGACCATAACAAACTGTCTTATTATTTACTGAACAAAGTTAGATAAATGCGGCGAACAGGTAAACTATGAAAAACTTATTTACCGAATGAAGTTAGATAAATGTGGTAAACATGTGGTCCATAACAAACTATCTTCTTAATTACCAAATGATGTTCGTTAAATACTGCGAACTACCGAAGTTACTACTTATTTACCAAACATGGGGCAACCATCGGTGTAACCAACTTTCGGATTTAACGACAAACCCCTCCCCCCAATTAGTCGGTTATAGCGAGAGTTTACTGTACTTTGAATTTCAAAAGTTTTTGTTTATTATTTCCTATGATAATCATGTAATAAAAACTTTTGATTGTAATCGCATTCAAAACGAATATATTGCACTAACAAAAATGACTTTGAGTTCAGTCCTTACACAAGGCATGATTTACAAGGGTATTCGGATGACTACCGCTTACTGCAACTCCTCCAAGCCCCATTACTGTCCATATTGAGCTTCGGTAGACAGCCCTCTAGTCATAATACCATCACATTGGATGCAGTGTAATATTTGCATAGTTATTTCTTAAAACTAAATATCTGTCTTATATACAGTAATTTTAGTATATCAGAATACCATATACTTGGGATTTAAGATTTCCAAATGTATTTCCAATCTTTAAAGATGACTAGATCCTAGGTATAACACTTGTTTTAACCATTGTACGTACTGGTCTTCAACAAGTCTCTCTGTTGCTGTAACAGCTTGATTGGTGCAATATCTGAATTGATTTGTATAGAAAACTATGAAAATTGTGTGGGGGTTCATAGTTAGCATTTGTAACTGAATGAGTAATGTGGATTTTTACTGCACATTACACTGAAACTTAAAAAAAACTTTTCTTCTTCCTGGGTAATAAGTCTTATTTTCTGATTATGTCTAAAAAGTATTAAATTTTGTGACCAGGACAGTGATAATTTGAAATCTACTTATTTTCAATTGGACAACGGGTAAATTTGCACATTTTTTAATTAAAAACAATTACATATGAATATCACTGTCCTGGCCAGGAAAGCAACATTTGAAGGGTATAATAACCATTTTCTATACTTTTTAAGCAATCAGAAATTAATACTCACTACCCAGGAACAAAAATGGCATTGCACAGTGTTAACTGTTATAGATTGTTACTGCTAATGGATTAATCATTTTTTAAACTAACACCAAATATTTTGCTTTCTTCTTGAAATATGTTCACTGGCTTTGTCTTTCTCTATCTCTATGACTTGTAAATATTTTCTAAAAAATATTTCTCCTTTTTCTTTCAGGGTTCTAATGTATTGGTTGCTGCCAACAGTCAAGGCACCATAAAAGTAAGTAGAAAAAACAGCTTTATTTCCATACTTAATTATCAAGGAATATTGATAACTCTGGACATTGATCAACACTAGCAAATATTCATAGAACCATCTTAATGGTTACCTGCCATGGTGCAGTGGTTAACGAACTTGTCTTGCAGACCAATTTGCTAGTGTTGTGAGTTTGGTCTTCATGGGTCGCCTCCTATTGTGACCTTGTGCCAGACTAAGTTAAGAAGGCCTCCTTCTGTTTCAATTGACTATGGAACAATACTGAAGCGACTTCTTAAGGTTGCAATCCTAAGTGAAACGTATGGAGATCCTAGGGTACCCGGTCGACAGAATCCCCCTCTCAGCTTTATTGATGTAGTCCAAAGTAAAGTGGGGTGATACATTTGGCATCAGCTTAGGTCACCCACACTTCACCAGACTAACTAAGTTAAGCTTAGTAAATAACCATACTATTGTCTTAATTTTAGTTGATACTAGAATGCAGTAGCATAAATACATCTTGGCAAAAATTGTTTTTAGTTCTGACTGGAAAAAGAAAATTTATTTTTAACCCGTATCTACTGTCTTTGACTTAATGTAAGGATTATATATCTATAAAAATAATGGTATGCAAATTTATGCTCTTTATGAATTTACATTAGTTATGTTATTCAATTTATTGTTATAAACAACCTTACATTATAAAATGATTTAATATAAATATCACAATATAATCTTTAATTGTTTGAGACTGATTGAGTTTGATAACAATAACCGTTTGATAACATTATCTGTGATTATAATAAACCACTTCCTCTGTATATTTCAATAATACAAAAAACAAATTTAGTTTTTAAATAATGGCTTAGCCATTTTATGGATTTTATATTCACTTTTTGTTGAACATATTCAACTATTTCAACTTCACTATCCATCTCTATTGGTTTCATTTAAACTTACATTTTGAATTACCTGGATATGGAAGAAGCAACATTAAATTGTCCTTGGCTAAATACTGGTTATGGCCAGTATATTTCAAGCGTGCTACAGGTACACACTCTCTTATCCAAAATCCTTAGGACCAGAAACTTTTGGGAATTTGACAGGTAGATCAGGTATCGATAATGACAGATGCTTTCTTTTCTGCTTCTCACTTTTACTCATAAGGGAATTTGTAGCTCTTAACAATTTCAGTTCACAAGTCAAAATATCACCCAAAAATAAACAAAATATCCATGCATGGATCGTGTTGGGTCATATTTGGCACCAAACGTGATTAAGTTAATTAATAAATTTAAAAAAAAGATTAAAACTTGGAAAAATGTTCGGTTTTCTGAGCTTTTCTGTTTTCAGCATTTCGGATAAGAGATTGTGTAAAAAGTAAAGTGTCCATCTCTTAAGAGACAACTCCCAATGGAGTATGTAGCCTGGTGACGAAGACCCGGTTTCTGTTGCATGTGTCAGCTTAATGAACCTTGCAAGTTTCAAGAGTGGTCGAAACCAGGACTTTATTCTTACAAGTTTTTATGACCACCCTGTTGGCAGGATGCAAGTCCACCGAAGGGATACTGCCACCCTAATTACATAGCTTAGAGTGTACAGGGAAATTTGTCCTAATGAAGAGTATTCTACACTCTTCACTCATACTGGCAATCAAACCCAGGACCTTCTGCATGTGCTAACCATTACACCATCCAAGCATATAACACTATGCAACTTTAAAACTTGTCTCTGTTCCTGGGGAATAAGTGTTAATTTCTGATTGATTATGTCTAAAAAGTATAGAAAATGGCCATTATTACCTTCAAACTTTGCTTTTGAGATCAGAACATTGATATTTTGTAATTTAATTATTACCTTTGGAAAGGTACAGTATATCTTTGAATGTAAGTCATTTTTTTTTTACCTAAAAAGTAGCCTAAAATTAACACCTCAACCTATAGTAAAGTGAGTCATAAAGAAAGGCCAAAACTAAGTTAAGTGTACCTCCTATTGAATTATATTATTTGCATCGACTGGAATAGTTTTTGCATCCAATAGAAATATTAATGGATTCATGTATGGTAAGGTAACTCCTGACTATATTTTGAGTCTTAAGGAAGTTAAATACATTTGTTTGTACCGAGTTAGAGATAATTTATTAGTATATGGGTCATTCCATATCAAATCACCTAATGGCCCCATGGGCACCACCATAGATTTTGATGAAATTTCAGTAGGTGATACCTTTTCTAGACAAAATTCAATCCTGAACATTTCAGCTTGATTGAACAAATGGTTCAGAAGTAATGACAAATTGAAATTTACATGGCGCGAGCTGCAAGCATGATTGGTCAAATTTGACACTTCATAACTATGCTATTTAAGAAGATATTTAGCTGAATGTGGTAACCTGGTAGTTTTTCATCCAATGAAGCCATTTCAAATATTAGGTGATTTGATATGGAATGACCCATATATATTTTGTGAATTTACATGATTAAAAAATATAATTGAGTTGTCTTTTTTAAACCCTTCATTTTAAACATTTCAGCAAAGAAAGCTTGTCTCTTGTGAGCAGCAAATATATAATATACCAATGCATGCAGATGAGGATTGTGTTTTTTTTAAAAATTTTTATTTACTGTAGACCTTCTTATTAGCGGACCTTTTATCACTGGAGTTCAGAAATACTGGACAAAATCTGTTCATTGCAAATATTTTGTCCACCACAGGAATATCAGAAAGTGTCTGGTCTTGTCCGTTAGTGCGCCACGTGACTGGTAGTCAGCAGACACAGCACTGCTTTATGCCTCTTGCTCAATCTTCTTTATTTACACTCTCAGTGGAGGCAGTGTTTTACTAATTTGCTCCTTTTATGACCCTTGGATTTATTGTGTTTTCTTACTTCATCACTTACAATGGCTTCTAAACGAAGAGGTGGTACTGGTATCATCAAGAAATGTGTGGCGTTATCAGTAAACAAAATTATTTCCCTTATTTATAATTATTTTATATTCTCTTACAGTTCATAGATATAATTAACATTGTATTATGTATGCATCTGGGCTATTTTTATGTTTTTTTATACATAATTCGGTAATTCTGGACAATCAGCATTAATGGATGCCTGCTACCCCCCTATTAGTCCGTTAATAAAAGGGTTTACAGTAATTGGAAATATTTTCTGAAATTTATTTTAAAATTATTTATGACATTGTTTCTTTATTTCTTGTCTTTTCAGGTGTTAGAATTGGTGTGACAGGTGCATGCTGTGACTAAATGTAATGCAGGAAGGATTGGACCCTGTCACACTCCACCGTTTGCAATGTGGTTGTCAAAGAATATCTCCTCACTCTTCCACAAGTGAACAGTTTGAGGAGAGGAGCGGGAGACTACAACAACATAGTGAAGCTCAGGGCTGCCTGATTTGGCCATACGGGGAGATAATCCAAGCTTTATCTCCGAGACTTATCCAAAACAGGCATTGGAATGCCGTTGAATTTGGAAATCGAGTGAGTCTGGAGGCAGAGGTTCAATACCAGCCTGAGACTTATCCAAAACAGGCATTGGAATGGCGTTGAATTTGGAAATTGAGTGAATCTGGAGACAGAAGCTCAATACCAGCCTAGAGGCTAGTATTGAACCACTGCCTCCAGACTTGCTCAATTTCCAAATCTGACGCTATACCAATGCCTGTTTTGGGTAAGTCTCTGAGATAAAGGTTGGATTATCTCCCCTTCTGCCCAAATCTGGCAATCCTTGTGCAGCTCTAATTGTGAGCATCCGGCTAGGATATCAACCAGCACCAATGTTGTTGTTGTCCCTCTGCACATACCAACAGTCTAGAGAATGGTCATGTCTCTCTTTTTCTATCTCTGAGTAGCAGCTTCTACCTTACATGTGAGAGCACAATCTGTGTGGAAGCTCCCTATCATGCCTTCTGTGAAGGAATAAGGCTTGAGAAAGGACTTTAAACATTAACATTTTTTTATTTTTTTTTTTTATTTCTTCTATTTCACTGTACCATTTCTCACCTTATCTTTTGTTGGTCAGAAACCAACCAACCATCCAACCATTGTACAGCAATTGATAGGACATGCAGAACTGGACACTAGAACTCCTGAACAAAAAAATAAGACAAAAGTAATACTAAAAACAGAGAGGTTGAATCTTACTTTCAACCATTCTATCCATTTCAAGTACTGCAGTTAAAATACATAAAGAAAAAAAAAACGAGATCGTAACATACCTCACCAGTCTAAAATGCTCTCCTAAAATCTTTTCATTAAGTTTTCAGTTACTATTAGAATTCTGCATTGGAAGAGAGGTGTCTCTTTTTCATATTGTTTGATGGGTGAGATTTAATAAATAAAAAGAAGAAAAAAGATTTTAAAAGATTCTATATTGCTTATGATCGCCTGCATAGGTCTAGGTATACATTTTTATAATATTTCTTTGTTTCCTCCTATATCTTTCCTTCTGGTTTTGTGATATTTCCATTTTCTCTTTTTGGCAACACCATTCTTTCCTTGCCCTCCCTGGGTGCAGGTCATTCTTCACAACATTCAGCAACTATACATAGATCTTTTTGGACAGTTGTCCTCATCCTGGTTGTTCTTTTCTACACTGTAGAGGAATGCCATAAGGGGAGATAATCCGAGCTTTATCCCAGAGACTTATCCAAAACAGGCATTGGAATGGAGTTGAATTTGGAAGTCTAGCGAGTCTGGAGGCAGAGGTTCAATACCAGCCTGAGACATCCAAAACAAGCATTGGAATGACATCGAATTTAGAAATTGGGCGAGTCTAGAGACAGAAGCTCAATACCAGCCTAGAGGCTAGTATTGAACCACTGCCTCCAAACTTGATTACCAAATTCAATGCAACCGAAACGTATACAAAAAAACAAACAACCAAGATAAAGATAACAGTCTGAAAAGATCTCTCTCTCTCTATATATATATAGTGATGATTGCTCTTCTAAAAAAAAAAATCAGACAGAAAAAAAAATTCAGCGTCATCTAGTTCAGAATTTCAAACTGTGGATAGCAGTTTTTGTTGGAACTCAGTATTGCACATTGTTGTTGTCTTTGGTTCCTCCTTTATCCCCCCCCCCATTTTAAATGCATACTGACATAAGTATCCCCCCTCCCACATCTTTGTGCGTGTGTTGTTCCATCTTTGCACTTGTTACTTCCACTGTGAAGATTTCTCATCAGTTACTGTTGTTAAGGTTCTTTGTTTTACCAAAAAAAAATACATTGCATTTTTTTCCCTGTCAGTTTCTTTGGACTATTAAAGTTCACTCACTTTATTCAATGATAGGTTTTTTTCATTGAACCCTTTTGCAACATGTGCAGCAGAAATATCTTTCAGTTTTTAATTTTTATTTTAATGTAAATACCAAAATTGTGTACAGCCAGATTGTTCATCTTTTGAAATTCTTTTTTAAAAAGTATGTTTCATTTACTTAAATCTTTGCGACATTTTTGACCCTTTTGAAATTTTACATTTTCAAAATAAGGAACCTTCAAGATCTGGAAATTTTGTGGGAATCCATCCTTCTGTTATAATTTTGAATGAAATTTAGATAAGTCTTTTTTCCTGATCTTCGTTAATTTGTAAAGTGATTTCAATTTTTTTTAATGCAAACTATTTCCCACATGTGAGTATTAAGAAAGTTGGGGTTTGGAAAGGTTAATTTTGAAGGCATACAGTAATAATGAACTATCCCCAAGATCAACTAAACAGATTGTATTTTTTTCAAACTCCGAGAAATCTTTCTGTGTAGAATGAAATTTTGTTGCCTGGCTGTGTGAATTGCTCCCATTGGACTGTCGGACTGAACATTGACAGAAAATTTCAAACAATATAAGGGACTTTGTTCAAAGAATACTGGATGAGAAATGCACCTGATGAAGGCCGAAGAATGCACTGGCTGATACATAGTGATCAAAGATGAGGATAGTTTATGGTGTGTGTGTGTGTGGCCTAATAATTAGAAGCACAGGAAATGGAATCGACAAATACAACTTCAAAATCTGACTGAAATGGTTTGCATTCACTTCGCACTAATGCCCTTAGGAAAGGCATGAATCCATGCCCCCCCCCTCACCAACACACACCCAGTTATGGGTAAATAGAGTAAACTGGGATTTTCAACCTTGGCTGTCATGAAAGGCTGGCAACAGTAGGGAATATGTTTCTGAAATGTACACTTAGTGAAACTTTGAAGTTTTGATGGGCCTAGCAAGCTGGAGGTGGATTATCATAAACTACTCAAGTAAAATAAAGGAGAATTAAAACGGAAGGACGGAATAACACAACCACCGTCTTCACCTACAAATAGAAGACTGAAAAATAAAGAACTCTAATTAATGGACACTTTTTGAAGAGAATATAGACTGACCAACTTTTGTTCAGACAATTTAATCTCTTCTTCCCATCTTTAATGTTGACAGTGTATCTGACAATTCATTCTACGGCCTTCTTCAGGTGTAATATGTAGAATGAATGGCTGAATCTGTCAACATCAAAGATGGGAAGAAGAGATTAGATTGTCTGAAAAACAAAAGTTGGTATTTTAATGACTTCTCAAAGTTATAGAATATAGCCTATTGAAAGGTGAATTTACATGTTTCCCTTTCAGAAACTTGTTCAGTTGTTTGGCTTTATAGCCAAATCCACAAAATCCTGTTTTGCTGAGATGGTAAAGGTATAATCATTAGTCAGACAAGGCCTATTTCATTTTGTAGCACTTACCTTACTCATATTGATTCTAGATATACATCAAGGTACAAATACAAGTGGGGTCCAAAGATTAAAAACAAAATTATTCCCCTTGAATACACAGATGAAAATAATCACTTAAAAATTGTTGGATGTGTACACACATCAATATAGATCCTTAAAGGTGTTTGTAATCTAGTTGTTAGCCATGAATATATGTTGGGTGTGGGCTGAGAACTAAAGCAGCGTTTGTTTTAAAAACCAATATGAATTAGAAAGAAATAGTTTATGATGCATGGAGCTGCCTGCCATGATTGTCATGTAAAATAAATTTCTGTCTGTCATACAAAACTACAGCTTCAAAGTATTTTGGTTACTTCTCTTCAGTGTTACTAATTCAGATATAGAATTCTAAAGAGCAGAAGTCAAGGGAGATAATTTAGAGATCATTAAAAAAGATCTAATTTTTTATTTGTATTAGGTTTCTCAAACTGCTGATAAAAAAAACTTCAAACTCGACACTGCACTGCCTTGTGTACCTGACGAATGTCAACGTCATACAATGGCCCGTTGTTGCTGAGCAACTGCAGTGCATATACACATGTACAGATTTCTTCAATTGTAGTTAGATAAGTGTCAACACAAAGAAATGAACAGAAAACACAAGACTGATTTCACCATACATTATATATGAATAGGAAAAAGATTGTTACACTTGAAATGTCTTTTTTTTAAAATTTATTTTTTCCCCATCATACAGAATAATACTAAAAGTGAAAGAGTTACTTGAGAACAATTATAATAACATTTGTGTTTTTGTTTATATTGAATTGAACTAAAAGAACTTATGGTTATTGGGTATGTTTAACAATGATAATTGACTGTTTGGAATTAATGAAGGCTTCAGGGTAGATGGTGCTTGCCAATGCATTGGTGATTGATTTACATATCAATTGTGGTGCTGGGATGTTAGCCAATCATAGCTAACCTTGAGTTGCCCCCCTTGGTATATAAGCTTGAAGTGTATGCGGGAAAGGAGGACATTTTGTACAGGATTGGAGCATATAAAAGGACTACATTGGAACAAGTTAACATTACTAATGTAATTGCCTTTTTTATAGATATAATTTGTTATTAGTGGAGATTTTTGAGCCCGTGACAGCAACAGTCTACCTAATTTTCAAGTACAATTTCAAATTAGGAAATAATGCTACTTAAGTTGCTGATAATGTCAACAAAGCATTTGGAGTAAACACTACTAC
>VCCN01006683.1:2288396-2301457 GCA_006491835.1 Architeuthis dux | reverse complement strand
ACGCGTGATACATACATAGCCAGCCAGACAAACTCAAAAACTGAAGAAACCTATGCTGATGTTGACTATCTTGATGTTGACAGTTTTGGTTGGGGGTTTCTAATACCCACATTAAATAATCGATCTTGTGCCAAATTTTGAGGCCGTTCAGATAACTTATCCATTTGCGTACCTCCAATTTTTTGAATACCTCAGCGTCCCAACATTTAGCTGAATTATCTCGCGCCAATTTTCTTACTAACCGTGTCCTGAAATACGAAAACCAGCACCCACCTGGATTTGAACACAGACAGGCGACACGAATCCTTCCACAAAGGAAACACGTTTAATCAAATGTGTTACAAGAATGAAAATGTAAAGGCTGAAATTATGAAACGCCTGCAGCTTTTAAGATGAACCTTTCCCTGATTGGCCTGCAGATGTTACGTGGTGTCATCCAACGTCTGTCGCCGCCGGCAAAATACTGTCTGCATCGGTGTTTTCATATTTCTCCCGGAAGAGATCGAGCGGCCAAGTGAAGAGATTATCAAAACTCTTTTGAAATCTCAGACAGCCAAACTGAAGAGACCAGAAAAATATTTTCTTACTGATTCAGAAAACAGGAAATTAAAGTTATGATAACATATGTACAGTTATTACTGGCGCGGAGAGTTAACTAACTTTCTATGCATAATTACATAGATATAGACACATGACATATGTAAATAGATACTACTTGTTTAAATCATTTTTTTAGATGTGCGAGCATTTCTAGTACCGATTGCCGTCATTGACTAATTGTCTGACTGACTGACAGGCTATTGGCTGACTGACTGACAAACTGACATACCGAAAAACTGCCACCATCTCTCGTTTCCTTCCACTCCTTCTATGGTCTGACTTTCAGGCTTGTTCTTTCCTTTTCAATCTTCTACTAGCACTCAAGGTGTCGTGGAGGTGGGTGGAGACGGTGGTCACGTTATTTCGTCTGTCCGTTTTTTTTTCCTCTTTTATTATACTTGAACAATTTATTATAATTCACTTCCGGCTTGCCAAGCCCGTCGAAGTTTCACCAGAGCCCCATTAACCGTGCATTTTGGGAACACGTTCCCTCCCTGTCCGTTGCCAGCCTCTCACGGCGCTAGACGAGGGATTGGACTTTCCCGGTTTGAATTCAGAGTTGTCCGTCTCCTAAACCGGTTGCCAACCAAGGCTGAAGATCCCAGTCTTCCCTGCTATTTACCCATATTTACTATTGGAGGTGGATTCATGACTTTCCCAAGGGCATTAGTGCAAAATGAACGCACACTGTCTCAGCCAGAGTTTGAACTCGGTTCGCCGATTCCATTTCCATGCTACTTAACCGTTAGGCTACCCGCACCTCAGATTTGATATCTAATAAAGATATACTCATTAACAATAACTATAATTTACTATGAAAACCCAAGAGAAATAACCGCACAACTAATGTCTCGTACTCCAAGAGTACAGGAATTGTCAGAATGTGGAATAAGCCAGTGTCTAATAGAATCGAAATTAGAAATTCCATTTTTGACTGTAAATGCGTAGAGCTCAGTAATACAGTTTAAGTCGACCTGGGCCATCAGAAAGATGCCTTCGCGTGATGTGTCGAAAACATGAAAGAAATACACGTCTTAAATTGACCGAGGTGTCAGAATGTGTCTAAATCAGTGTAACAACGGCTGTACGGTATCGTCATCACATAGGTTGGTTGGGAGAGTAGACAGAAGCAAGCCACTTCTTACATTAGTCAACATTCAGCAGAGAAAGTAGTGAGCAATTTAGATGATGGAAAAACCTTTGGTGATTTAGCACACTCTTCAGGTGAGTTCCCAACGAACTACAAATGAAGAAATCTTTGTCTGTGTGCGTGCGTCTATGCACTGCGATTACTCGACAACTGGAAATTGTACCAAGTTGACATTTGCCAGATATATTAGTCAGCACACGAGGCATTGCAGTGTCGAGTTCGAAGCTTTTGGAATCAGCGGTTCTCGAGAAATCTAATAAAAAATAGATAAATACAGAGTATAGATCTTTTATCTAAAATTATAGATCTAAATTTAGATAAAAAAATTGGCAATAGATCTACATTTAGATATAAAATATCTCAACTGGCAACACTGAAGAGAAGTAACTGAAATACTTCGAAGCTGTAGTTTCGTACGATGGACGGAAAATTACTTTACATGATTATTATGGGAGGCTGCTCAAAACACCATAAAGTCCGGTCGCTTCCAAACATGCACCTTTGGACGGGCACTGTCCCAGTTTGATTAATTTTCAAACAGTGAACCAGTATGAGTCTGAATATTGTTTGTCCAAAATCTTTTAACTGTGTGGTCTGTCCGGAAGTATCCATCTATTTAATATCAACAAAAAGGGGGTCTGCTTAGTCACTCAATTAGTCATGTTACCAACATCTTTTGGCAGCATGCCGTGTTGGGGTGATCAATTAAAAAAAGGGGTGACAAATGAATAAGTTACTTCTCGCACATTTATTTCAAATTTTCTAAAAACAAGCGGGCACAAACTACGGATCAGTTTAGCATAAACTTACATTGTAAATTAAACCCACCACTAAAAACCTATTATGGGGGGAATTTTTAAAAAAATAAAAAACGTTTTTTCTAAACATAATAAGGAGTAAATGTTGAAATCTACATCCCTCTAGCTCCATTGGTGAGGCCTGTACGCGTGATACGTACACAGCCAGACCGACTTGAAAACTGAAGAAACCTATGTTGACAGTTTTGTTGACAGTTTTGGTTGACGGTTTCTGGAATGGCGTCATAGTCCCTTCAAAGTATCCCCCTTGGAATATCACACATTTATCCCAGTGTCCTGTTCACTTTTCAAAACAGTCAGCAAAGTCCTCTTTCGGAATCGCTGTCTGCTGCCTCGTCGCATTTTCCATAATCTCGTTCACGGTCTGAAATCTCCCTTTCAAAGTCACTGGAAGCCAAATCTCGACTGTAAGGGTGGGGGCTGACACATCTGGATGATGTGATGTTTTACCAAAATATCCTGCACGAGACGTGAAGAATGTACATCGTGAATGCGACGGTCACACAGTGCACGAGCTCACTCAATGACGTCTTGTTTCCGACTGAGTGAGCCCGTGGGAAAGTGTCTTTTTTCATACATGCGCAGTAAGGTCCCCCCCTATTGGTTGCCAAGTTACATCAAGGCTGCGCAACCGGTTCTCGAGATATAAAGAATATTCCCATAGAGCACATAAATCATTCTCATCTTGAAGCTTATTTCGAGCCTTCGACTTGATAGATAGAAGTGCAGAAAACCCTATCTCTAAACTGGACTTTTATTTTTACCTAATAGCCTTATTCTCCACCACCACCCCCCGGTTGAGAACCACTAGTTTAGATCGTTGCTTTTGTTTTCCAAATAAACGTGTCTATTTACTTTTTTAATGTATCTGAAAAATATATAAAGAGGATATTGTACTACCTATATTTAAATATAACATGTTATTTACTCTGGCACGTTGTAAAGACTTTGTTGGTATGAGTTCCAGCCAGTTCCAGAGACACCAAAAACTGTTTTTCCTGTCGCAGGAATCAGTACATAGACAGGGTGGCGTAAAAGTCGTTAAGGGGTTTAGAACAATAATAATCTTTTTCTATTTTAATATTCTTTGTTTTTTCCTCCTTTCGGATACATGAAGAAAACCCTTGGGAATCCATCTTGAAAAAGTACACAGCTGAGCAACGAACTAAAATAATAGAATTTTACTTTGAATACCATAAATCAATAACATTAACTCAGAGAGCATATTCCTTTTATTTGAACGTGTGGACATCACCATCTGTGTCGATCATGTGTCGTCTGGTTGCACATTTTCGAGAGTTGAGCCCCGTTAGTGATTATTCATGATCAGGAAGGGTCGTATACGCGTGCAGAGGAGTGTAGAGGATGATCCTGCAACATCAACTCAGTGGCGTTCTGTTCAGCTTAGCTTATCTCGCCGGTGGCTTCAAAGGATGTTGTGTTATTTGAAGGCTAAAGTCTATGTTAACAAGCCAAGGACTGTCCAGGAGCTAAACAATAATATCCGAGGAAGAATAAGTGGCCTAGGATCAGATATCCTTCAAAATATTATGTAGAATGTTATTGGAAGAGCAAGAATTTGTGAAGTTGAAAATACCGGGCATTTGAAGTGAAAAAAATGTCCGTACATATGTTAATTAAATCTCCCTTGTTTATATATTTCATTTGTCAAAAACAATTTAGAAAATTATTAAAACTAAAAAGATATGAATGTTATGAACCCCTTCGCGACTTTTGTGCCACCCTGTGTTACAGGTAATTGTTAACAAATGGAAATATATATATATTATCCGTATTTACTAAGCTTAGCTTAATTTGAAACAGGGTTACATGAAAACAAGGAAGATAATGTTACGCTAATATTCTATGTAAATTATGAATAAACAAATAGCAAGTTTACATACTGGCGGTTGTATCCATGCCCTGCTTCCTTTTAAGAACAGAGACAGATTAAATCAGTTAAATATAGAGAGCCGTTCAAGAGAATAGGTGTTTGGATAAATGCGTAAACTCATTCGTGTTTTAACGTTTCACCACCATTCAATAGATTCAATCTTTGATGAGGCCGCGGATAACCTACAGTTCCTTATATACAACTACTATATACCGAGAATGTTTGGCACAATTCTAGAACCATCTAGAATGTTAACATTTTCTATCTATTTTTTTCGACTTGGTTAACGGCTGTAGATCTTTATTAAATCCTTATACACTAAGAAGGGCGCCGTGATTCGATAAAGTTTGGGAACCACTGTTCTAAACCATCAAAAGATAAGCTTTCACAAACTCTTATTCCAATATTTCTGGACATCTAAAACCACCAAACAAACGCCATCTGGGACAGAAGCAGTTCAGTGAAATTTTGGAGCGACATTGCGGAAGACTGAATGAACTAATGAAACAACAAAAGGAATCGGAAAATAAAGCTAGACAAATACCTGCGCTGCAAAAAGCAAACAAAATATCGCAAAAAAGAAAAGGTGAAAAATATTTTCATAACTAAGTCATTAACCATTCATAATTATGGCGCTTTTATCCTGCCACAATGAAGTTAAAGAAAGCACGCCTTTTGCCGATTGGTGGCGCTTCGGCCTCTCGTGGCGTCTCGTCTCCGCGGCCGCGAGTAAAGAAGAAATCAATGGTGGCACAAACAAAGTCGCCATTACTAAGAATGGGGCTTCGTTACCGGAACGAAAAAAACAGAAAAACATTTTCACCTCAAAAAAAGTGCGTGGGTGATTGGGTTTCACCAGTTCGTTTTATTCCGGAAAGTATCCAGCCAATATCTCGAGAACCGTTCCACAGCCTCGACGTAATTTGATCAAAAGGAACGTTACTGCTCTTACGTGAACAGGCACTCTCCCGTGAGGTTACTCAGTCGGCAGTGAGACGCCATCGTGTGAGCATGTGGACCGTGTGATCGTTGCATTCACAATGACCAAAGCGAGTAGATCAGCGAATATTCATCAAGTTTTGGAAACTATTCGAACGATTAATAAGGCTTTCTGGAGATGGTACGGACGCTTCAAACTTGGCCGAGAATCTGTTGCAAGCGATCCACGTTCTCTGAAGTCCTTGAACAAGCAGAACACTCGAACATTTTGAACGCGTTCAGACTGCAATCAAAGAAAGTTTGCGATTGACTCTTGCGATAATGAGAAGATTTGGAATTTCCACGGACTATTGTTTCAGAGATTTTGAAGCAGAGATTTGAGCAGAGATTTGAGCAGCAGAACAGGTTTTGCCACCATACATTTCATGCCAAGATCTTGGCATGAAATGTGTGGTCGCAAAATGTGTTCTGCTGCTCCAGTCACAAGAGCAGAAGGAATTTCGTGTTCAAGTTGCACAGGGCTTGCTTGAAACCGCTAACAATGACCCAGATTTCCCCCAAAAAGGTCATAAGCGGAGATGAGTCATGGGTCTACGGCTATGACCCTGAAACAAAAGCCCAGTCTTCACGTCCAAAGAAGGCACAGCAAGGTCTGAGCAACGTCAAGCTCATGTTGACTGTTTGTTTTTTTCATCACGCTGATGTTGTCCACCACAGGTACGCTCCTCCAGGCCAGACAATAAATAAGAAGAACTACATCGAACTTCTTCGACGACGGAGGAATGCTGTAAGTAGAAAACGGCCGCAAGTGGTGGGGCAAGTGGTGACTGGCAACTTCATCATGAAAAATTGTCTGCCCATTTTTGACGTCGCGTGCAGGTTTTCTTTTCCAAAACATCGCATCACCCAGGTCTTTATATCCCCTATTTGGCCCCCCGTGTCTTCTGCATACCTGTCAAGTTTCAATGTTGAAAATGAGTGAGAATCGTATCCGCCCGGAAAAGTGGGGGGGGGGGCACGACCCACTTAAAACGTGTTTCAAAAGTTCTGCATGTGATCTGTCAAAATAATGTGAGTTCCTAAGTTCTGTAAAAATATACTGAATACATACAAATAAACAACCAACAATCGTTAATCACTAACCAAAAGGTTCACATTTTTATAAAAAATTCACTTTTTTATCGAATTTCTCACCTTTTATAAAATGCGTGAGAATTTTCCATTAATGCGTGAGACCGTGAGAACGTATCAAAATGTGTGAGTCTCACGCAAAATGCGTGATACTTGACAGGTATGCTTCTGGATGTTTCCAAAGCTAAAATCAATGTTGAATGGGAGGAAATTTCAGACCTTGGACGAGATTAAGGAGAACGCAACGAGGCAGCTGATGGCAACCGTGAAAGAGGACTTTGCAGAAAAGTGTAACGGACGCTAAGATAAGTGTGTTAGATCCCAAATGGAGTACTTTGAAGGGGACTAAGGCGCCATTGCCCTAGGTAGGCTATTTTCGTTAATATTAAATGGCTGGATACTTTCCGGACAGGCTTCGTACGCCAACGCATCTTTACAGTGCCTGTGCGTGATCATGTGTGCGTGTGCTATGTGTGTTCGATTGTCTGTGTCACTCTTTCCGTATCTACATCTATGTGTTTCTTTTTTGTGTATAAATATATACAAACTGTAGCAGTGCGTCTACTCCTACGCATGAATAGAAGTGCGTGGGTGCGTGTAACAGTATATATATATGTTGACGTGTAATTTAAGATATCCATTTCCCTGACAAAACAATCTTTAATCAATCAGATAATTTATTTAGAATTTTATCGGTTTCTGGAGGCGGGGGAAAGGGGTTTGATTCTTTGGTTTTAATTCGTCATGCTTCTTCCCTTTCTTTTTTTTTCTTTGGAAAAGACATTTTATTTTTGGAGCTTCTCTCTCTCTCTCTCTCTCTCTCTCTCTCTCTCTCTCTCTCTCTCTCTCTCTCTCTCTCTCTCGCTCGCTCGCTCGCTCTCTCTTTGAAAAATCTAGGATTGGTTGAGGAATGATGTCTTCCTTGCTGGAAGGAACAAACAAAAGGTCAAAATAAAAATTAGGAACTGAATGAAATAAAAGTCATTCAAAACCGTCACTTGACCAACGTCTTATGGCAGCATGCCGTGTTGGGGGTGATCAATTAAAAAAAGGTTGTGATCAATGAATAAGTCACTTCTCTCGCATTTTGTTGGGCACTAAAAAGTCCGAATTTTCAACAAAAAAAACAACCAGGCACAAACTAAGGACCAATTTAATGGTACATTGTAAATTGAACCCCACTATGGGGGCGGGGGCGTCTAGACATAATAATGAGTAAATGTTAAAATTTTCAGACCGCTAGCTCCATTGGTGCGGCCTGTACTCGTGATACATACATAGCCAGCTAGCCGGACCGACTTGAAAACTGAAGAAACTATGTTGACAGTTTGGTTGGCAGTTTTGGCTGACGGTTTCTAATACGTTTCAAGTTTGAGAGTTGAGTCAGGTTGACGTCTCGATCTGAATGTTGGAGAAAAATAACTTAACCATTAATAACTTTTGACATTTCTTTCATCTTAATTTTAGTTGGCTTTTTATTGCATCTACTCAGATCGTCAGTGCAAATCGGAAATCTATAATATTTGAGCCTTCTGTTTGTTTGTTTATCCGTGTCTCTTTCACGCTAAAACTACAAGGCCTATCGACCTGATATTTGGCATGTAGACTCACAAAATATCAACTTGTGACATAGGCTATGTGAGTTTGATCTCAGAGGACATTCGAGGTCACCAAAGGTCATTTCTGATAATTTCTAGCCAATTTTCTAGGTTCTGCACATAGGATGCTGAAATTTGGCATAGGGGTACATCGTTACACGACGAAGGTTATAGGCAATGTAGGTTGATCTTGGAAATCATTCGAGGTCATTTCTGGTCATTTCTAACCTACTAAAGCAATTTATAGCATAATATTGAGTTTACTATAGTATACTAAAATGTTTCTTTTTACTTCAGAAATGGTAGAGCAGATAAGATCAAATTCAATTAGATAGGTGGGGCTGACCTCTAAAAAATAAGCTATTGACGTGACTCGGACTCACATCCGTTTATCACGGGAAGCCTGCCTATGTAAAGCGACTAGTCTACCTATGGACCTACCAGAGACTTTACGGTTGCCAGAAGATCAAATTTATTTTGTCCTGGTCGCTCGGCACCATAAATGTCAGGCTTTCACGAAATAAAGACTAAGAGCAACTAAAATTAAAATGAAAGAAATACTAGTCAGAAATTAATAATGGTTGACAATGCTTCATCTAAAAACAAGCCTGAAAATCAGACCATAGATGTACTATTTAAACACATTAAATGTTTGTTAAAAAAATAAACACCTCGATATGAGATATGTTAAAAAACACACCGCGATATGAGATATGTTAAAAAAAATGTCTTAGCTTCTTTTTAAAAAACGAATGCAATCTTACGTCACAGTTTGATTGCGAGAATTGATTTTTTTAAAAAGAACAAACAAATATTCTCTATTACGTCATTAAAATGTTACGTTCCATATGTTGATATGTCAACTTGTCAATCAGTCAGTGAGAGAAGCCTAGATAAAATAAACCAAGGTAATATTACTACTAAGAATAATTTAGTTCCGATGGCGCCACAGAAAAGACTCGCCTCTCAGCTCCAAGGAGCGACGAATTTAAACTTTGCTTTAATTAAACTGATTGGACTCTAGTCGTTAATGGAGACACACGTCTGGTTAGTCACTCAATAGAAACCGTCACGTGACCAATTTCTTGTGTTGGGGGTGATCAATTAAAAAATTGGAAAAAGGGGGTGATTAATGAATAAGTTACTTTTCTCGACTTTTGTTGGACAGTGATCACTCAAGTCTTGAGTTTTTTTTTAAACAAGCGTGATTGCTGCCAGACAAACTAAGGGACCAATTTAGCATAAACTTACATTTCGCATAAACTTACATTGCAAACTGAGCCCTCGCCACTAAAGACCTATTTAGGAGGGGTATTTTCAAAAAAATACAAATGTTTTACATATATAGATAGATAGCCATACAGACCAACTTGAAAACTGTAGAAACCTAAGGTTGATGTTGACTATTGTCATGTTGACAGTTTTGGTTGACGGTTTCTAATATTTTTATAAGAAAGTAAAAGACGGGTAAAATTTGACTTGGAAATTACGTGTATTTAGTGCCGACGCGTAATTATCGGCTGCTTTGATTAGAGGTATACAAAGAGACGGGTCACCTTGAAGTTGAGGTTACGTCAGTTATTTCTGTTGTTTTTTCTCTGAACTGCTAACAACCGTCAACCAAAACTGTCACCAACACTGTCAACATAGGTTTCTTCAGTTTTCGGCTGGCTGATTGGCTGTATGTATCACGCGTACAGGCCACACCAATGGAGCTAGAGGGCTGTTAATTTCAGCATTTACTCCTTATTATGTCTAGAAAAAACGATTGTTTTGTTTATTTAAAATTCCCCCATAATAGGTTTTTAGCTGGGGTTCAATTTACAATCTAATGTTATGCTAAATTGATCCCTTGTTTATGCCCGCTTGGAAATTTGAAAAAAGGTGAGGGAAGTAACTAAATTCATTCGTCAACCTTTTTTTTAATTGATCACCCCCAACACGGCCTGCTGCCAAAAGGTGGTGGTAACAGGGCGGTTTCTATTGCGTGAATAAGCAGTCCTGTTCTGCTTTTTTTTAAACAAACTCTCTGCTTCCTTTCTTTCATTCATTCGTTCTTTCTTCTCTGTCATCTCTTTTTCTCGTTGCTCTTCAATCAGTTTCTCCTCCTTCCGCTCCTCTTCCTCTTCCTCTTCTCCTCCTCCGTGTTCTTCCTTTAAGAATTGAAAATAATACTGACATTTTTTCCTTAGCTATTTCAACATGGACAACAATATTTCAACGAATTTACATCAACACTCGTCAAGGTACGTAACATTCTGAAGAGTGTGTCAATTTAACACTGTTATAGAGGCAGCGCGCACCCTCTCCTTTTTCTCTCCTACTTCACAGTCTACTGTATCTCGCCTCACCCCAACCACCGACGTCTAACATACTATTATCACCATTTTGGGGTCCAGGAACGCTCAAAATATTTTTCCATATAAATTAATGGTAATTGCTCCTTCGCTTTACGCCATTTCAAAGCTTTTTAGAAGAACGCCCTACTTTTGGATAACCAGAGAAATATACATATTACTGTATTATTTTTTATTATATTCAAGCTCGATGTCAAGTCACTTCCTATTTATAGAATTTATATTATAATTATTTGCCTATTCCTCTTATTTTCTCATAAAGAGCTGTAATTAGCAGTTAATAGACTTGAAGTTATCTCTCTTGGACAAACATTTGGTGGGAATTTATACTTAAGTTAATTACTCGGAAACCGGTGTCCCGATTGGATTGAGAATTGCTTCATTCTCCAATTTAGTGCATTTTAACGGTATTGCGTTAACAAAAATTGAGCTAAGATGTGTCGTTTTTGCTGTGTTACGTACGTTAACAAACACACAAACCCATGAGCAAACATACAGAAATCGGATCATTATATTATAGATGATATAGATAATAGTCTTGTTGCGTCGGTAATGCTTGCATTAATATCTGACCACTGACATTCCCTTTTCCCTCATCTTCAATGTACAACGTACGGATTATTGAGTGCTGAAACTTAATAAAACAAATGTTAGGTCAAAACTTTCACAATTCGGCGTTCAATCATCAAATCAGAAGTATTTAGTTCATTAGTGCGGAAAATGACTAAAATGAGGCGGAGAGAGTAATGGATTGGCGATAAATAAAAACTAAAACTCGACCTACGTATATCAAGTTCAAATGTAGTCAGCAAAAAATATTATTGTGATAATTGTATCATTATTTAACTCTTATGGCCAAAGATTTTCTGTGACATTATATATGTAATACTTAGGGTAAATGAATATTTTGTATTTGTTTATTAAATCCTATCCGAGATATCACGGCTTACACAAACAGCATTACATATATACAGTGTAGCCCATAAATAAGTACACCCCTACAATTATTTTATAGAAATTTCTAAACCAAACATAGCAGGATTTTATTCTTTCTAGTGTAACATTACACAAGTAAAACGGATATTATCAGGTATTATTTATGACCAAACTCTACAGCATTGAAACTCTGTTGCCAAAAATATGAATGCCGTCCAAAGATGAGATTACCACTACGAAAAAAGATTGTTAGCAATAGAGTTTCAATGCTGTAGAGTTTTGTCATAAATAATAGCTGATAATATCCATTTTGATTGTGTAATGTTCCACTAGAAATAATAAAAATCTGCTATGTTTGGTTTAGAAGACAATTAACTTTCTATGAAAAAAAGTGGTACGGGTGTAATTATTTATGGGCGATACTGTATATTGTGACTTATTTTCTAGTAAGTATTAAATGGTCAACAGAGTTGACTTTACTTTCCTAAGTAACAAGAACAAGAACAATCCTCACCAAAAATAGGGGAGTAAACTGACATATTAAATCAGCATTTCATTACCGAGATTTGAAATCGTGGTCAAGTGATTTCTAGTCTGATGTGTTACCACCTTCGCTAAACTGACAAGTCTTACATACCTCCAAAATTTATAGTAGAATTACGCAAGGAAGTAAAAGTAGGAGCAAAATTTGACTCTAGAGTAGCCAGCCCTGTTGAATTGATATTATATTCACATGCTAAATGTACTATGGGGATTCTGGCGTCTTCTTTATTTATCTTCCATTTATACTCGTGGGGAGTTAGATATTTTCGTACGTCCCCTTCCACGCTACTTTATTTTACATGAGCAATCTATCTCTAGGATACATGCCTTTCCCAAGGGCGTGAGTGTCGGAGTTTGAACTCGGCTCGCCGATCCCATTCTTCGTGCCTTTAACCGTTTGGCCACCGACACTTCTTACTTCGTATATATGCTTTTAGTATATCCTTTGTCAATCTATATGTAATCATTAGAGTGAATGAAATTATTATTATATGTATGTGTTCAATAAATCCTACCTGTGATATCACGGGTTACATAAACAACTAGTTGTAAAGAACTCCTGTGCCAAGAAGAATCTGTGTTGGAAGAAGACGGAGAATAAAGCACCAAACACAGCCTGTTACAATAACAGACACTTGTAGTTTTATGGACTGTCTTGCAACGTAAACCACGAACAGCGAATAAGTTCTTTAAGTAAGTATTCTTTTGTTGTGAACAATTAATAACGCCAGTTTGACTTAGTCGTTGCCAACGAGATAGCGATGGACCGGTAGTTAATTTACGGCAAATATGGTTCATAAAGCGCTGAATTGGCAATGTAATTATTAGATAGAATGGTATTCACTAAGCGTGCAAACTATCGGCACTCGAGATTATTTTGAAAAGGAGAGTTGCCGTTTCATGTATTTCTAAAGAATAAAACCGTATCAGCCAGCGAGACCGGAAAACATACAAATGAACCAAAGAGAAACACAAAGAGTGGTGCGATAGTAATGACCAAGTTTCTGTAAACTCTACGAAAATAATTCGGACAGCTCTAAGAAACCGTATGATATTTAGCCAATGAAAACTATATATTCAGAAGAGAATGAGTTA
>VCCN01006683.1:2247202-2257687 GCA_006491835.1 Architeuthis dux | reverse complement strand
AAAAACACGTTTCATCTGTAAGAACATAATAATTTGATAATCCTTTTTGTTTATTTATTGAAGAAGCAGTGCTATTTGATATTTGGTAATTAGTTTCTTTCTTTCTTTTCTGTTCAGTATCTACTTTCATCCTTTGTGGGATAAAGATACAGTTCTTGGTTGTTCTGTAAGATTTTGTCTGGCATTAGACCACAATGCCCCAGTAAATCTGCACTTTTTGGGGGGGATTCATCTCTGTTTTTAATCTTTAGCACTGTGTAGGTGATCTCGTTTGCGGGCAAAAGGTCTTCAAAAGCACCTATATCATGCCATCTCAAAGCAATAAGAATATGCTTCATATTAAGGACATCATTCTTCTGTCAATGCAGGCAACTTTGATGATCAAACAATGTGTTTGAATTTCACTATTGTGTTGTCATATTACTTTCATGTCCACTATAGCCATACATTAACAAACACACCAGTTAAAGGCTTTCAAAGTTACTAAGTGCATAAAATCGTGGGACCCTTTAAAAAGAATACAGAGTGCTGAAGGTTAATTAACTATTGCATGATTGCCTTCCCATACAATACCAGTGAATGACAAAAAACATTTTTTAGTTATACCCTTAACAGTTTGACCATAGCATGCTTCATATTAAGGACATCATTCTCATGGAAGCCACTACAACTTCTTGTACCTTGTATCTTTCTTTTTAGACTTGGATTGGCGTGATCTTCTCTGTGCCATCAAAGAATGCCTCATGCTATTCCATTCCATCACTCGAGAACAAGTCATTGAAAATATTAAAATGATCTGGACCACACCACAAAACCCCAACCATGTCTTACCTTGCTTGTCTGTAAGAACTGGTCTTGATCTATACCTTCAAGCCAAGAGTTTTCCACAAGGTTCAGAAATCGTTATCTCTGCTGTTACCATTCCTGACATACCACGCATTCTTCATCACCACGGTCTTCAAGTTGTCTCTCTCGATGTCGACATTGAGACAACAGCACCCAAAATTGAACTGCTGGAAGAACTAATCACTGAACGAACTGTTGCTCTGCTTCTTGCTCACATCTACGGAAAGATCTTTGACCTCTCACCTTTTGTGGAGGTGGCAAAGAGACACAATCTCGCCGTGATCGAAGACTCAGCCGAGGGCTTCTATGGTTTTGACTATCTCGGCCACCCCAACGTCGACATCTCTCTTTTTAGTTTTGGGACCATCAAGTACTGCTCGTGCATCGGCGGGGCCATTGCAAAAATCCAAAACTCTGCTGATTACAAGAAAATGAATTCCCTTCAACAAACGTACCACTTCCAACCGTCCAGTGTTTACCTGCAGAAGGTAATCAAATGCTCTATGCTTTATACTTTGTTAAATTGTCCAAACGCGGTCACACCTGCCCTGTATATTTTCCACCAACTCAACTGTGATTACAAGCGAAATGTCACCCAGCTGCTCCGCAGTTTTCCAAATAATCTCATTGATACAATCCGATTCCAACCATCTTTGGCATTGCTTCTGGTAATGCTGCGTCGATTCCAATCCTTCCGTCCAAGCCAGATCACTATTTGCCGTCTCAAGGGAGAATACGTCAGTTCTCGATTACCAAGTACAGTCACAGTTGTTGGCCAGAAGGCACCGCTGAACTGTTATTGGCTCTTCCCAATTGTTGTGGTGAGTACATATTGATGTTTAAATACACAAAACTATATCTGTAAAATTTTGATGCCTTTGTTACTTGTCTGAAATTTTGAGATCAAATATTTTCATTATTCCACAAAATATGATATTTGATGGCATATAAAACCCATTTTTTAAAAGAAAAATGGCTCCAAAGATATCTCCCAGATCTTATATGCAATGTTGGACTGCTTTTGTTTTCTCATGTAAATTACAGCAGTATTATTAATAAAAAGATTTTTTCCTATGCCTTTGAGAAGAGTCATTAACATACCGACTTCTATTCAAATGGTTCTTCGGCACGATTGAACTCCTTGTTGTTTGTGTTGTAAACCTGACGTTTCGACCAATCCATTCTTCTGCCTTCTTCAGGTGTAAAATCTGAGTGTGATGGGGTAAACAGAAGGTTTATTTTTAAGGGGGATAACCCTTATAGTGCAGGGCCCGTGTGTCTCTATGTCTTTGTCTTGTAGGGTTTTGAGAAGCGGAAGCCACTTCGGGTTGAACTCCACACTTGTCTGGCTAATGCATTTAGTCGACATTTTGATGTACTTTTTTGAATCTAATCTCTTCTTCCCATCTATCTTTGATGTTGGCAAAATCTTTCGGCCCTAGAATGAATCATCCGAAACATTGTGTCAACATCAAAGATGGGAAGAAGAGATTAGATTTCTCAAACAAAAGCGGGTATGGTAAGAATTTTCCTGCTGTCTTAGTTGCACGTTTTATACAAGTTTTTCATCTGCTATACTGTAAATACATATTTCAATAACATTAAATACTTACCCATAAATATACTAAAAATGTTTTTTTTAATAATCCCTGCTGAAATGGGGGAGGGTCTTATATGATATCAAATATGGTATGCAGATTAAGTATAAAGATTTACATCTGTTAACCAAGTCAAAAGAACATAGAAAAATATATTTTCCCCAGTAATCTTTTGTGCTTTTAATAAGAAAAGAAAATAAGGGAAGTAACTGCATGCTTCGAAGCACCATTTCAGTATAACTGCTGGAAAGTAACGGTCGAGCTTACCATAACATTTATAGTGTAAATAGAACCCCCTTGTAAAACTTGAAAAATATTTTTTCTAAAAACTAACAATTCTAGGAAGGTTGTTAGGGATTAAAAAATTAAAAGCACAAAAGATTACTGGCAAAAATAATTTTTCCATTTTTCAACTTGGTTAAAATGTAGATCTTTACCACAGATTACAATCCTTGTCTTTATTTGTTTTTTAACCAATCTAATTCTTTGACCTTCCTCGGGTATATATTGCATCTGAAAGAAAGAGGGAAAATCATTCTGGGCAACACTCAAGGACTACTGGACCCAACATACACATGAGGAAGTCCGAAGAATATATCGGCTAAAATGTTGTGATAAAAACAACAAAGATGAAGATACTGGTATGAATAATATGAAGTGCAACATCTAAAGACCATCAGATGCAACATATACCTGAGGAAGGTAGAAGAACATATCCGGATATAATAAGGAGTAAATGTTGAAATTCTCAGCCCTCTAGCTCCATTAGTGCAACTTGTATGCGCAATACATACATACATAGCCAGCCAGCCAGCCAGACTCATTTGAAAACTGAAGAAACCTATGTTGACAATTTTGGGTGACAGTTTCTAATACTAGCCTTTGCTAGTGTCTATTAATCACCACTCTACCCACAACACTGGTTTAAATACTGTTGCTGGGTTTAGGTTATTCATGTGTTCAGACATTTATATGTATCTATGTATCCAGACTTCGCCCAGCCCTAACCGTTCATAGTAGAAACTTGAAATTTTGCACACACACTCCCCTTAATGAGATGGGGGGAATTTTTTGTTTTGTTTTGTTTTTTTTTAAATCCCCCCCCCCTAGGTTTTTAGAGGGGGGGTTCAATATGCAAGTTTATGCCCGCTTGGTTTTTTGAAAATTCAGACCTTTTTTAGTGATCACAGCCCAACAAAAGGCGAGAAAAGTAACTTATTCATTAATCACCTCTTTTTCTAACTTTTTAATTGATCACCCCCAACACAGCATATATGGGTGGTGTTGATTATTGCTGTGTGTGCATATTGATGCCTTGGTGTTTCAATAAACTAAACTACAAATGTTTGATGCAACTAGTATTGACTATTGTTGTGGTTGGTACATTGTCCCTGTAAATTTATGGTCTAACTCCCATTTTTATACCAAATATTCACAAAAATAATCAAATCAGAAGTTATTATGTAGTTTATTCTTTAAGCATCCCAGAAAATTTTAACACAAAGAAATGTTTTCTCAAAATATTTGTGACACCCCCCCAAAGAAATGTTTTAAGAATTTCAGAAAAATCTTTCTTTAGTCAAATAGTAAAATAACCAGACCATAGAAGCTCAAGTCAGATCCAGTATTTCATGATTTTTGTAAAAAGAAAATTATATATATAATAGCCCTATTCTGTCAGTAATCTTTACCTTAATTCCTGACCGAGGGCATTCTCTTTTTTCCTGATTTACAATGCATTTCTTTAGTAAAATCATTTACAGTGCATTTTAATTGGTTTTAAATATTATTAATTTTAATTTAAAATATGCAAGGAATGCTGATTTTACTTGAGATCTTCACCCTCCATCCCCACAAAAAAAAGTATTTTTTTCTTTAACTAAAGACTATTTCTTGGTTATCTAATGGTATAGTTTTGATCAAAGGGAGACAATCTTCATTTTGCAAACTGCTACACTCCCGAGTATAGTAACATATCTATCTTAGTGACGCTTAGCAAGGTGGTCTTGCAGGACATTGCAAGTGAGTTCGATTATCATTCGGAGCTCCACAACTCTGGCCTTGTGCCAAATTAAGCTACGCTTATTTTATATCTACAAGTGATTGCCCTTAAAAGAAATAATAGATGAAAGTAGCTCTAAAGAAGATATTGAAAAATATTAGAAGCACAAAATATTTCTTCACAGCCTTATTACTTAAAATAATTTACTTCTATACATACATTGAACTTTCCAATAAAACCATTCACTATTGAATTTCTTTAGAAATTTTACCCATTGTATTAGAGAATCATCTTGAATTACTGTTATGATCCGATGATCATAACAGTAATTCAAGTGTGCTACTATAATTTTATTAAAAATATAAAGTTTTCCACTGATGATCTTTCATACCCATTGTATTAGAGAATCATCTTGAATTACTGTTATGATCCGATGATCATAACAGTAATTCAAGTGTGCTACTATAATTTTATTAAAAATATAAAGTTTTCCACTGATGATATTTCATAGAAGCTGTATTGCTGTGCTGTTTTCAGTGGTTTTCTTTAAGTTAATTTTTAATAAAAATGCCTTCCCCATCTTTATATTTATATTCATTATTATTTTCCTATGGTGCATATCGATTTTAAATTTATTAATAATTTGGTTATGTATTCCATATTAATTCTAAAAGGTAAGACAGGTTTTTGAAAGTTTCAATCCTTCCTCTTTAGTCATCCATTTTTTTCTTTTTCAGTTTGTTTATTACTAATCCACTCCATATTTCTCTGTTTTTTTTGTCCAGGAGAATCCAGACTTAGTGATGCACCGTCTAAACACACTCGGCATAGAAGCACACCGTTCCTCCACTCAGCTGACTTTCATCGAGTCCGACAAGCCACATAACAACACAGCTGAGCACCCCTCAGTTGAAGCTGTGCCTTATTTCCCCCATGAAGCAAACTACATGATGAACAATACAGTCTACCTACCAGTCAACAAAGGAGTCCCTTTCCACGTCCTTGACAAAATTTGTGATGCAGTCAAATACATCACTAAAAAGGATACTGAAAAAAGTTTACATTCTTTACAGCCTAAAATTTTATCCAAACTTTGATACATTTGTTTTGTTTGGTCATCGTCTATTTTCCTTTTATTTAAAAACAAAATGTCTGTATTTTTTTTTAATTTCATGATATTGAAGTAGCTCAATTATTTTGGATTAGAATTTCTTTCTGATCACAATATTTCAAAAGACTGATCTTCTTCAAGTGTTACCACCATAGCTTCAGGTTTAGTTGATCAAAAATAATCAGGATCAAGTTTGTAGATATGAAGTTATTAAGTTTTGTATTTTTGTTCTAAAGATCACCAGTGCAACAGTTTCAAGGCCCAAAGATCAGAGAGCGAAAGTCTAAACATTTTCTGATTACCGCCCCCTTTTAGAACATATATTTTATTGGTGCACCTTGCCCCCCTCACACCTTGTCTTCCAATGCCCCCTACCACCACCTTGCCTTCCAGCACTCCCATACTGCCCCATTGCCTTCCAGCACCCCCTACCACCCTCTTGACTTCACCACCCCTGTGCCACCCCTGTGCCACCCTTGAGTCTTCCAGCTGCCACAAGGGGGCGGTAGCGCCTACTTTGGGAATCACTGGTCTAAATAGTTTTAGTAGATAAAGTAAAGCTTACATTGCAAATTGAACCCCCCACTAAAACTTATTTGGGGGTAATTTTAAAAAGATAAAACACGTTCTCCCTACTCACTGAGTGTGCGTGCAAAATTTCAATTTTCTACTATGAACAATTAGGGAAAAAGCGAAGTCCGAATACATAGATACATATAAATGTCAGAACACATGAATACCCAGCAACAGTGTTTAAACTAGTCTGTTGTGGGTAGCAGTGATTCTGTGGTATAATTGGATAAAGATTTACATTTGTAGATGTTATACCTGAAGATGATCATAGATACATATAAATGTCAGAACACATGAATAACCTAAACCCAGCAACAGTGTTTAAACCGGTCTGTTGTGGGTAGTAGTGGTTCTGTGGTATAATTGGATAAAGATTTACATTTCTAGATGTTATACCTGAAGATGATCAAAGATTATTTGAAATATTGTGTTGGAGAGTTACAGGTGGGCAATGTTAGTCCAAAGATCTCAATAAGTCAATATGGTATTTGTTTTTTTTATTTTAAGATGTGAAAAAAAATATATAAACATATTTTAACCTCGATTTATAAACAGAATATTTTAAAATGTTTGAAAAAAATATGCATTTATTTAATTACAAGTACATTTAAGTACAATTTTTTTTTTTAACATTTGCTAAAAAGAATTTATTTTTCCATGTTTTCTCATTTTTTAAAACATAAAGAAAAATTATTTTTTATTTCTCAAAACCTGACTGTCAGAGGTGTAGATGAGTGGAGAGTGAGGGGGTAGGGCTTTTGAAAATGTCCCCCAGCCCATAATGGAGGGGGGCTCCCAAAAGCTTTATAAATAATAGTTCACCTACTGCATTTCTACTGACGAATCTCACTAAATGTTGGAGAAGGCCCCTCAAGGAACCAAGTCCCCTGGGCTCCGTAATCTCTAGCCACACCTCTGTTGACTGCCTCTGTTTTTCAAAGAAAGCAAAAAGAAAAGATTTGTTTTTTAAGGGGCATTTTTTAAATCTACTTATGGATGCAATATGATGGCCAAATATTGGGTATCATCTAAATACAATTGAAGAAATCTCTGTCTGTGTGTGCGTATGCACCACTATTACTCTGCAACTGGCCAGTGTACGAAGTTGACATTAGTCAGCACACAAGGCAGTGCTGTGTCAAGTTTGAGGTTTTTGGGATCAGCGGTTCTCAAGAAATCTAATGAAAAATTACAGATTATAGATCTTTCTTCATAATCTCTATAAATTATCTCCCTTGACATCCTCTCTTTAGAATTATCTAAATTTAGATATAAAATATCTAAATTGGCAACAAAGAAGTAACCAAAATACTTCGAAGTCGTAGTTTCATACAACGGACGGAAAATTATTTTACATGACAATTATGGCAAGCTGGTCCACACACATTAAAGCTGGTCCACACACCTTCCGAACAGGCACTGCCCTAGTCATTTCAATTTGGCAAATGTCCAACCAAATTTTACATCAGAATGTATTTTATCAAATAGAATCTAACCAATATTTGTTCTTATTGGAATTCAGCTTTGTTGTATCAAAATGAGTTATTGTCTATAATTTTGAGATGAGTTATTATTATTCCAAGAATTGGACTATTGAATTCATTGTGTTGCTAATACTGTACACCTGTTGAATGGATCAGCCAAAACGTTGTGCTAACAACATTAGCAACAAAGAGACATCCACATTTTGGGAGTCTGTTCAGACCATTTCAGACCAGACGGACGCAGATGCGGTGCCATAGCCAATGGGGTTTTTACCTCATAAGGCGTGGTACTCAAATCAAGGATGTGTCCTGAGACCTCTAGTCATGAGCTCTTTGTCATTGCGACAATAGTTGCGACGACTAAAGAGAATTTTGGGGGTTGTTCCTGCCACACTCGTTGACTTTGTGTGACATCCTGTCCACATGGGGGAACCGGTAAATAGGAACTTTAACAAGACAAAGAATGAGTTCAATAGTTCAAACAAACTCTTGGAAAAGTTATGTCCTTAAGATCTAATTTGGTACATTCTCATTATGAAATAATTTTTATTGTGGTCCCAGAAAGGTAAAGGATGTGCGAGTGGCCTAACAAGTAGCAGCACAGAAAATGGAACCAGCAAACTGTGTTGGGGAAGGCATGAATCCATCACTTCTTCCACTCCCCCCTCCCCCCCAGCTATGGGTAAAATAGCAGGGCAGGCTGGGCTCTTCAGCCTTGGTTTGCAACCAGTCTAGGAGATGGATAACTCTGAATTCAAACCAAAAAAGTCCAACCCCTCATCCAGCGTCGTGAGGTGCTGGTAACAGACAGAGTAGGGAACGTGTTCCCGAAATGTATGGTTAACGGGTCTCTGGTTAAGCTTAGGCGGGCCTAGCAAGCCGGAAGTGGATTATAATAAATTGCTCAACTAAAATAAAGGTGAATAAAAAAATTTTTAAAAACAGATAGACGAAATAACGTGACCGCCATCTTCACAACCCCACAACACCTCAAGTACAAGTGGAAGATTGAATTAATAGAACTAGCATTCCAAGGGAAATTATGAATAACCACCACCCATATATATGCTGTGTTGGGGGTGACGAATTAAAAAATTGGGCTGTGATCACTAAAAAAGGCCTGAATTTCATTTTTAAAAAGCGGGCACAAATTAGTGACCAATTTAGCATAAACTTACATTGCATATTGAACCCCTCTCTAAAAACCTACTTAGGGGGCGAATTTTCAAAAAACATAAAAAAAACATTTTCCCTACTTATTGAGGGTAGTGTGTGTGTACACAATTTCAAGTTTCTACTATGAACGGTTAGGGCTGGGTGAAGTCCAGATACATAGATAGGTACATATAAATGTCAGAACACATGATTAACTTAAACCAGTGTTGTAGGTACTGGTGATTAGTAATAGAACCTGAGGAATCATGTCTGTTAATCTGTGGAAACTTTTGTAACCAATTAAATGCTTTAGAGGTTGGTAGACTGATGCTGAAGAGGTGGGGGCCAAATTTAATTCACAGAATCAGCTACTCTAGGAAGTGTTGTCCAAATATCAAACATTACCTACCATATATCTTGGTGGATAATTCAACATTTGAATCATTTAAAAAACACGCCAAAACCAGAGATCAACTTAAAATAGCATGTGTACAAGCTTATGAGAACAAAACAAAAGGCGAACCACACCAAGATTTTTAAAATCTACCAAAAATCAACTAATTATCAGACTTCATTAAAATTTTCAGTACGTATTCCCTTAAAAATGCATTTATTTATGAAAAAGTTATTTTGTAAGAAAAATTTGAGGAAATTATTTTTTAAGACAATCAACCTCCACCCTCCACCCCACTTATTTAATTTTATGAAATCTCTATAAAATATCACTTGTACATTCACATTTCTATAAAGATAAGTCCCCAGAGAAATTAAATCAGTTGAAAGTTTATTCGAAGCATCAACATAAGATGTAAAAATATGCCCTGAATCGGGAAATAAAAACTGCAATAAAACTAAAATATTGTTTTGTTTGGAAAGTTTTTAGTTGCTTTTTAAAAAATATTTTGTAGACTTTTGGGTTGTGAAAAAAAATATCAGTTTTGCTTTGATAAAGTCTTCAAAGAATTTTTCAATATCTTCAACTGACCAAACAAGGAGTGTTGCATGTAGCAAAACAGGTGATAGTCTGAAGGTAACAGATCTGGAGAGTACACCACATGTGGAAGAACTTCAAGAGCTCCAGTATCTTGCATTCACAACATGGGGACAGGTGTTTTCATGCAGCCAAATCATTGGTTGACTTCCTTGCCCAGAAACATGTATTTTCTCTTTTAATGTGTCATTCAAATAAACCAATTGTTAACTGTAGCATTGTACAATAACAATTTGTACAGATTCCAGCAATTTGTAATTTTCAAATTCCCTTTGAATCCAACCAAACACAAAGAAATTTTCTTACCGGTAGATTTTGTTTAGGCTGAGATGTTGAAGACTGTCCTGGATTTATAGTCCTGGATTTAGCCTCGATTTGGATTCTCGTAATAAATCCATTTTACATTGCCAATGATCATCTTTCCCCCAAATGATTGTTTTCTTTGTGAAGCAAGAACAGAAAGACAATTGTTTCAATGCAGACCAATGTTTGTTTCCATAAGTTCATGTGAAACCCATTTTACTAACTTTTAAATTTTTCCTAAGACTTGTAAACAATGTCCTACAACTGACTGATTGCACAAGCAATAAAGAGCTGAGTAAACTTCAAAGACACTTCGAAGATTTCCCTGTACATACATTGTACAAAAGATGGTGTTGAGAACTTTTGATTCAGCCAAATGCATATATACAGTACCTGTCATAAGTATTTGGACAGACAACCAT
>VCCN01006683.1:2134440-2152795 GCA_006491835.1 Architeuthis dux | reverse complement strand
CTGCTTTCGCCATAACATCAAGGTCGTTTTCGGCCGTTCACACACACACACTTCGAAACTTACTAAGCAAGGTGAGCCCGATTCGCGATCCGAAACTTACAAACAATTGTATTTACGTTGTCCCCTGTAAATGCGGAAAGATCTACACTGGGGAAACAGGCCGCCCCCTCAAAGTCAGGCTTGAGAAGCACAGAAAGGCCATAATCAAGGGCGAGATAAAAAGAAATCTAGAATGGCTGACCATGTCTGGATAGAGAAAGGCGATGACTTTCCTCTCTGGGTGGAAGTCCAGATTATTGACAGAGAACGCTGTTGGAAACAGAATGTATGTGTCGTTCCTCCACCTTTCCCTCACTTTTCCTTCACTTTCCCTCATCTCTAAAATCACCACTAAAATAGACTCCACGGAATTCGCGCTAATGAAGTTTAGAAAAGGCGCAAAGTTCAAACAGCCAGTTGATTGCATAACAATTTATTCAACAGCAGCAGCTATTTGTTGACCAATGAAAACTCATCTAGACCCAAGACCCATGGGAGCCTACCCTTTTCAGATATAAACAGCCGACAGGCGGATTTCGTCAGTCGCGACCTGAGGACATGGTCGTTCGACTCACACACACCTGTGCACGCCAAGCAAGGCATTTCTAACACTCATCACGGCAAACAAGTAAGTCCCTGATTCGACTTACACACATGCATATACACACTCTCACATGCATACACTCATGACACGACAAGTGTTATTATACATATGCATATACACACATTTACAACAACTTCTTTTGTTCCATTAATGAACACTAATTATTGACTCTTTCGTTTCAGTCAAACTGAACATTTCTTAATGCAAGACGCATTATTTTTCATTGTTATTGTTCTTGAATAAATTATATATGTTATATACATTGTCTATTCATTTATTTCATTGAACTTTGAACAAGGCAGTATTTATAATTGTAGACAGAGAGATATGCTGCCATATTCCTCTACGGACTTGTGTCCCTGAAAAGAGGTGACACAAGGCCCTACATATGTCAGCCAAGAGCGGAGTTCAAACAGATTCCGCTACTGAACAAACCCAAACCCGATGATAAAGAAACACCCGAATCCTACGTTAAAAGGGTTGCCTCCTTTGAAGTTAAAAACTTCTATTTACCCCCATTACATTCGGATATTACACCTGGGGAAGGACGAAGAATGGATCGGCCGAAACGTCGTGTTAACAACACAAACAACAAGAAGGAGTCCAATCGTCCGAAGAACTATTTGATTAAAATACATGTATACGGCACTGCAATAACAGAATTATTTTTTAAAAGATTTGCCATCACTGGACTAGGCCAACCTTGGCACAAGACCAGATTCAATGAGTTCCCAGAAACGAACTCACTAACAGAGACTTGCGAGACAAGCACGCTAAAAATCAGCATCTGTAAGTTGTGGTGATCAGGGCCGGCGTTACCTATTAGGCAGCCGCCTATGGCGCGGCCTTCAGGAGAAAAAAGAAGATCAAGCAACTGGGGTTGCAAATTTTAAGTCTCGCCCCCCAAAATATTTTATTTAAATTTAGATACAAAATATCTAAGTTGGCAACGCGCCAACTTAGATATTTTATATCTAAATTTAGATATTTTTTGTTGCGTTTAGGTATAAGAAATCGTTTTTAGATATCGGATATCAGTTTAGATATTTTTTAATGAGGCTTAGATATTTTTAGATTTTTTTTTGCCAAAAATCTCTATATTTTTAGATATTTTATCCAACATATCAATATTTTGCCAAATCCCATTATTTTTAGATGCTGGATATTTTTTTTTAATGAGGCTCAGATATTTTTAGATTATTTTGGCTAAATCTTGATATTTTTAAATATGTTCAGACCCTGATATCTAGACATTTTTGGCCTCAATTTTGGATATTTTTTAGATAATTTTCTGAAACAGTTAGATATATTCGATTTTTTCCCTCAATTTTGGATATACAAATTTGAAAAGTTGGCAACCCTGGCCTAGGGTGCATAACATCCTTCCGCAATCTTTAAGTCTCGCATAGGGCGCATGAAACCATCGCACCGGCCCTGGTGTGATGGTAGTAAGTAATCTCATTCCAACTAATTTGGCAATTGACTGAATAATTGGAATTGGAATTATAGGTCAAACGTAGATTATAGTTTACACTTGAACGCGTCCGCCCACACCAAAATAAGCATAAACGAATTAAAAACTTGGGATAATACATTATTTAAGCAGAAAATGTGTAATGTTTCTTATAATCTTTACCCACAGCAAATTCAAATTTAAATACTTATTTTCCTTTAGGTAAATAATTTCCGTTGAACGAACGGGTGAAATAAAGTGTGATTGTTCTTTACTATGTTCCTTCATCTTCGTATTATTTTCAATATTAAGCCTTTTTTTTTTATATCGGTCCGTAAGTACTGAGAATAAACTAATTCTATTATTATTAATTTGATTGATTGATTACAAAGTAAAATCAATATTCAAGAAGCCTTTTCAATTTCTGAGGCTATCAATTTAAGATTGATCATCACTTTCTAAGTCTTCCTAGATTAGGTCACTTATTCTATTGTGTAGTTTCGTATAGCATACGTTAGTGAAGCAGTTTGTATATATTAAGAACAGTTAGAGGGATTTACAAATGCATAATTAATTTTAAAATCTGATAAATGTTAATCATCCATAAAAATGACCTGAATAGATTAAATCAAATGTTACGAAACTAAACGACATAAATAATTTAAAATCGAGGCTATTATCTCTTCTTGCTGGACACCATATTGTTGTCAGTTTTGTTGTGTATATTTAGCTTGTCAATTGAAAGGCCTTTTCTTGGGAAAAGCCGAAGAGTACATTACAATTTTAATCTGTCTCTAAAATCGTTCGTCTGTTGACAGCAGCACCATGGACCGTAATATAAGGTACCAGGTGTTACAAGAGGAAAGAGACGACGATGAAATTCCTGAAGAAGCAATTCCAACATCATCTGAAACCAACTGTAGCCGCCATGGAACAGACCTTGCGTCACGTCCTCTTCTTTCCTCTTTCCTTCAAACATCTGAGAATCCTCCTTCGCCTGGGGTCGGCTGTTCAAATCCTATCCTCCCCGATGACTCGACCCTACCACCTGCCTATGAGGAGGTTAGCAGAGAAGGCCAACAACCGCAAGCTGAATACCCTCAACAGCAACAACAAGGACATCAGGATCTCAAAACGAACCAGATGCCCCTTGGTGACCCTTGCACTGCTGGGTTACCCCCTTCGTACGCCGTGGCAACTGACCTGCCGTCCTATGAGGAAGCCGAACGACTCAAGCGTGAAGAAGAAGAAGGGGACCATGACGGTTTGCTAGGGGGTTGCCGTGTTCACCCACACCATCACCATCACCACCATCTGAGGGGTCTGACTGATGACGAACACATCCACATGGAGGATGACCCCGACCAAATGATATCAAGCTCGGATCGACTCAATGGACCAGGGATGACTGTCGGAACTGACTGGATCTTTTTCTGCACATTCGTTATGTCATTTCTTTTTAACTGGCTAGGTTTCCTAATGTCCCTGTGCATTACCAATACAGTTGCGGGCCGATGTGGGGCCTTGGCCGGATTAGGCCTTTCCATGGTCAAGTGGGTTGCTATCGTTAAACACAGCGGATTTGCCGGAGATTTGGCTGCCGGCGAGTCCTGGTTCTGGTGGATTCTTATGCTGTGTGGCTTCCTCCTTTTCATTCGTGGTTGCATGCAATACGTCAATGTTAAGTACGAATGGAAAAGAATAACAGGTCGACTCCATCATTTCTATCTCTTCTAAAACTATTTTCCTTTCTCTCTCTCTCTCCCCTAGTTACGTAGTTGTTGTTGTATCCTCACTTACGTCAACAACAACTTTTCTTGCTTCTTCTTCTCTTCTCCTTTTAAATTCTTACCTATGTAATTTTATTTTACGTGAAAATTTGTCTGTAAATGCATAGTTCACATTAAAAATAAAACTTCCTCTTCCTTCTTTCTTTCCTAAATCTCTCTCTCACGCAATAACTTTCTCTCCACCCTACACACAAAATACTAGTCTAAAATACTACAGTACTCATTAGACACCCACATTCATATATCCTTCTTCCTCTTTAGTCAGTCTTGTGACGTATTCTCACTTTTGAGAATAAATAATATTCAAATAAATATTTAGTTAGGATATATCATAAAGAATTAATAAAAATACATTTTGATCTACAACGCGTACACTATCTAGTAAACACATAGGTTAAAATTGACTTCTTAAGCTACGATAGAAAGATACATAATTTGTGGATTTAAAAAAAAATGTATTATTATCTACATTCTCCTTTGACACTATTATAAGTCACAACAACCGACTACACATCGATCGTTATGTAACAACGTGGCAGTAAACGTTTCTTTGCTTTATAGCAATAGAAGGTTAGGTTGGTATAGAAAAAAAGAAATAAAATCCATTAATCATCAGAAAATTGTAAACGATGGTTGCCACGTATAGAAATTTTCTCGTAAACCTATAAAATGAAGCACCTAAGTCTTAAATAAATTAATGCTCTTGTAAGGCCTGAAAAAAAATTTTAAAATACAAAAAAAAAAATTGAAATGAAGATTTTGCGTCTTTTGACAAGCCTTATATTTGTCTTATTTTTTTCACTTTGTCAAATTTGTACCCATTTTTTTTTTTTTTAAATTTTATCCTAAGGCGCAGTGTTGTTTTTATTCAATATTCATGCATCACACAAGAAAACTAGCAGATC
The DNA here is from genome assembly GCA_006491835.1 of Architeuthis dux. Taxonomy (NCBI): domain Eukaryota; kingdom Metazoa; phylum Mollusca; class Cephalopoda; order Oegopsida; family Architeuthidae; genus Architeuthis; species Architeuthis dux. Next base: position 2,148,004 of record VCCN01006683.1, on the reverse strand, counting down.
CATAATGAATGTTGCTCCTTAATACAACCACATTAAAAAAAAAAAGAAAAGAAATAAAACTTATTTTCCTCCTGAACGGTGTATTTTCTGAACTACATCAATGACCAATGTCACTAAATCACCAAATCACTGATCGAGCAGTTTGTGCCTGTGAATCTTTTCTTTTCTTTATTTTTATCAACTCAGAGTAAATTAGATTGCAAATGTATCTACTACTATTTATTTAGAGTGTTTACCACTTTCCATTTTCTTTCCTTATCAACACCAGTGTGGTTACTGGTTTGCACTGGATTAGTGATGCATCTACATCCTTATTTGCATTATTAATCCGTACTCTTTCTCACTCTCAAACCTGGAAGGCCTATTGCATCATTGTTATTCAACTACAGGTTAAATTTCCCAAACTCGGCAAGGTTGGGACTAGCCGACTTTTGGAATTTGTCTACTTTTACGAAGTCTAAAAAAACATAACATTTATTTACTAATTATTTAACCCTTTTAGCTCTATGGTCTTTTTGACTATATAGCAAAAAACACTATTTTTTACATTTTTATTTATTTAATTACATTTTTAGGCCGATATATCGCCCGTTTTTGGCTACGTTACCGGATCCAATATATCGGCCTGGCAGTGCTATAAGGGTTAAAATACTTTTGCCTGGGATCAGAGGACGGGAAATCGCTCAATACCTGCCGGGTTTTGGGAGGTACAGAGTTTTGGTTTGCCAAGTTTTGGAAATCCAACCTGTACTACAATTATAAGTATTAATGCTTACTGGTTATTTTTATCTAAACAAAAAAAATAACCAGTAACATCCTAAAGACCAAGGTTATGTACATTATCATTCTTTTTCTCAGACTTTCAACAAAAATTAAATTTTATCTATTCCGTGCAACTTAATGAAGGGACATCATTTTTTTCTTTTTGATTCCCTCTATCAGAGAAAGAAAGATATTATTTTCATTTTAGGATAAACAAATTCAGAAATCTTAACAATTCCATTTGCTTGTATAATTTCCCCAATAAAAAGAAATTATCTATATTATCCAGTCCAAAAGGATAACAACATTATTTTCTTGAATTTTTCCTTATCCTTTCTCCCCAAATATCTTAATTTTCATTAAATCCATGAGCGCTATCATAAGTCACAGGCCTTGCTTTTCTGGGACACTCTTGGCAAAAAAATAAAATCATCCCAATTATTAATTATTTAAAACCTGTAACAGTTTGTAGGTATTACTCTTCTCCATGGATTATTACATTCAAAATTATAATAAAATTAAAGAGGGCGGTGGAAGTTTATGAACATCACCATTCTCCTTGGGTTCTTATAATCAAATTTGAAGAAGAAAAAAGACATAAAATCATAAAGGAACCAGAAGGTTACCCTTCAATAAGACACTCTAATTATGTCGATTTAATTTCTCACCTGTTGAGACTTGTTGCCTTTGTATGTATGTGTGCGCGCGTGCATATGTGTGCGTGTTTATATGTTGTAACATGTGTCAATTATTGTACAGTATAAAACAGTCTTTCTTTCACTCACTCGCTGCGCACTACTCTGTCCCATGCACTGCAGTAGAGGTTTGCAGACCCTCATCACAACTGGACCAGTAAAACAAAAAAGAAAACAAGATTTACCATATATGCTAGCCTATAGGACACATGTACATAAGATGCACCCTTGTTTTGCGAGGAGAATTTTTGGGGAGAAAGTCACTTTTAACATTTCATCATACATATATTGAAAAATATTTTTAAGAGATATTTTTATGGGAACAATATATTTTCTTCATTTACATATGGCAGATGGATCATTCTCAGTTATGAGATATAAATACAGTATCGACATTATTACAACATAAGTATCGACATTATTACAACCTTGATACTAAGAACCCAACTCACTCTCCTGATTTCAATTCACAATTCATAGTCTTGAAATTTTGCACCTGTGAAGTAGATATTTACGTAGTGCATCAATTGAGACTATGGGGTCATTTGCACACTTAGAGGTAGTGATGCCATACATTTACATGACATGATTGGTCGTCTGGTCTACGATAATTACATTACTGTCATGTAAATGTATGGCATATCTCACTACCGCTAAGTGTGCAAATGCCCCAATAGTGTTAATTAGTGCACTATGTAAATATCTACTTCACGGGTGCAAAATTTCAAGACTCTGAATTGTGAACTGAAATCAGGGTCCCGAGTTGGGACCTCAGTCGCAAGGTTGTAAAAATGTTAATACTTACGTTACCTGTATTTGTTTCCCATAACTGAGAATGAACCATATGTAGGTGCACATATAGTTGTGCAGTGGTTAACAAGTGAGTTCAGTCCTCACTGGGTGCTCAATTATTGTGACCTTGTGCTAGACCAGCCTTTCCCAAATGGGTTTTCTCAGAGGTTTCACAAGCGGTCACTAAGAGTTCTGTTAGTGACCGTGATAATAAACAAATAATATAGAATTATAGATAACATGTAGAATAATAGTATACAGGGCCGGATTTAGACCTTGGGGGCCCGGGTCACTTCAGGTTTGGTAGGCCCCTCATACAAAGAAATTAAGATACACAGTGTCACAAAACTTACACAATTTAGTTGGTTTATTGCATGTAATTGGAACTGACAAGTTATACATGCATAGAAAGGTTAAATGAGTTATATATCTGCCTGCAAAAAAGTAGTTTTTTAGTATTCCTATACTCCAAGACCCGAATTACAAGCAGTAATTTTATTAATTTATTTAAAACAATTGTAGGCGTTGTAATTGTAATGAATTCCAAGTAGTAATTATTAATTTATTTCTTATTAAAGAAACTCATTTTTTAATTATTATATTTTTGTATAAAGAATATTGCCCCTTTATAAATCCGGCCTTGATAGTATAGATAGGGGTTCCTTCAGACATGAAAATTATTTCAAAGGTTCCTGTGCTAGACTAAGCTAAGCTTAGTAAATATCTACACTATTTACAGTTGGCTGTTGAAATCTTTTTTTCAAAATCTCTTTTGTCTTTCAAGGTATACATTTATCCTTGCATAGTTAATACAAATGTTACCATAAATGATATGTGTACTATTATCTGGTGTAGGGTATGCTTGGTGGGGATGTAGGTACACTGAGATGATCTGAGCTTATGTTGACCAATAGACATTATTTTAGATTGTCTATTATTCTGTCTTAAGTCTTATATCATTTTGTTTGTTATTCAGTGTGCTTTATTACTGTAATAGTAATATTAGTTGCAACAGTTTGAACTTTTCTGCTTGGTGGACAAATGCTCATCACAACTCTGACATCCTAGCTGTAAACCTTGCACCTTCAGTGCTCAGCCTCCTATCTGTAATACTGGTGCATTGAACAGAGTGATATTTGGATACATTTTTAAATGCATCTTAAAGGCTAGCAAATATGGTACTTGTTATTGATTTGAAAAAGATGTAAATAAGACTGCGTGCAGATGCATTCAATGGAAGTGATTGGCTTAGAACAATTTTTTCTCCTGTCATCTGAAACATCTGGAGAGATTTCTTCATGTTTTTAAATTTGGTGGAAGGAGTCGGTTCTTCCATTTTTGTTGGCTTGGCTTTGTGTAGCAGGGTAAAAATAAATATGATTTTGGTTATCTTTGAAATTGGTGTTTTTGTTTTGTTTATTTTTTGGATGTGGTATGTATGGTGCATTGTGCAGGCTCCAGCTACAGTATCAGCCATTGTTTTATTTTGTTCGTTATGTGGGAAATCCTCCAGACTAGATGCTGTACACTGGAGATCTCTATTTGGCTGTCTCCCAATATACTCTGTCTCTGGCACCTTTCTGAATTTCTAACCCAAAAGGCATGAAAATAAACTGACTTCATAGTCTTAAAATTTTGCACCCATGAAGTAGATATTTACGTAGTGCATCAATTGAGACTATAGGGGCATTTGCACACTTAGCAGTAGTGAGATATGCATTTACATGACATGATTGGTCATCTGGTCTACAATAATTATGTTACTGTCATGTAAACGTAAGGCATATCTCACTATCTAAGTGTGCAAACACCCCCATAGTCTCAATTGATGCGCTATGTAAATATCTATTTCACAGGTGCAAAATTTCAAGACTGAATTGAAATCCGGAGCCTGAGTTGGTACCTTAGTCGCAAGATTGTAAAAATGTTGATACTTATGTTACCTGTATTTGTTTCCTATAACTGGAAGAAAAAAAATAAACTGACTATCCACATGGCACAATGCTTCTTTTTATGTCTATCAGGGCAGGGAATATAATTCCTCTCCATTTGACACACACACAACTACCAAATCTCTATGGTCAATGCTAAGCTGCTTCAAGCAGATTCTGGCTCATCAGCTTTTGTTAAACTCTGGTTCAAGGCTAGAAGTAGCTATAACCCGATAGCCCTGTGTACTCTGCAATTAGTATATTCCTGTATTTGTAAAATTACCTGAATAATCTATTTGGCACATTGGCTCACCGACGCTATTCATCAACATTGCATACAAGCCTAGCCAAAAAGATTTGGAACAAGTCTATTTTATATCCTATATCCACTACAGTGAGTGCATGTTTTGTACTTGTGAAATCTATATTCAATGCTATAAATAATTGCCTGTTTGGGACTGTTTGCCTCAAATTACTTCTAAAACATATTTTTTTTCCATTCTTCGACTTTGATAAAAAATGTGAAATATAAAACTTTGTTGACAATTTTTCAAATGAATTTCCGAACAAGTGATTTTTAAAAACATGGAAATTCTTTCATGATTATTTACATATTTTGTGTAGCTTAATACAGTTCTGATAAATACCATCTAAATTTGGTGCAGCAGATACATTAGTGTCTCATAAGCCACAAAATATGGCCCATCTAAGCATTTTAAGTTAAGATTAGGTTTAGTAAACCAGAGTAATTTTTTATGAAAATGTATTTTTCCTCTGTAGTTTAAATTGCTTCGACTGAATCTGACCTTCATTTCTGGATATTTCTTTTTTTTTTGAGAAAAAGTAACTTTTAAAGTGGAAATGAGTGAATTGGCTCTAAACTGGGGAATCAATTTACAATGTAGATATAATGCAAAACTTACTTTGTGCTCATCTTTCTGACTGGATGTGCGATTTACAATGTAAATATACTGTTAAACTGGATCCTTATTTTGTGTTCATCTTTATGCAACTATGGCTGTAAAAGTGTGTATTGCTTGTCAGTTCATAGTTTAAAGATGGACACAAAGTAAGGGTCCAGTTTTGCCTTACACATAGATCATTAACCGAACACCCACTTTAGAGCCAACTCATTCACTTACACTTTAAAAGTTATTTTTTCTCAAAAATAAGAAATGAAGTCCATATTCAGTCAAAGCAGATTAAACTACATAGAAAAAATACATTTTCATAAAAAAATTACTCTTGTTTACTAAGCCTAATCTTAACTGCATTTTTTTAGTCTATATTCTTTTTTTCAGCATTTCTTTGCTTTATAATAACCCCATGTCCATTTTTGGGCAAGTCTCTCTGATCTCACATTCTCTATACTCTTTCTGTACTTGCAAAATCTATTTCATAGCAATGGTAAAGATCTTTCAGCCAGTTAACATTTACTTGGTTCAAGCCTAGAGGTAGGCATTTAAAATTGAAATATTCTTTTATACCTCCCTACTCATCACAGCCTATTCATATATTAATTCTGAAATGCCCAAGTGAATTATACCTAATCTTTTTGATCAATGGATCAAGACCTTTCCAAATCCCATGTACATCTTTATTCTTTCCTCTCAGTCTTTTTCTCTGAGCAAGTAAGTTGTTCGTTCTTTCTCTACACATTTTGGTATATTTTTTTTCCTTTAATGTTTTGATTAACAAGACTTTTGGAACACTCTCCTATGCCTTACTCTTTAGGACCTGTTCATTAATGAACTTGTAAAATCAGCAGTACACAAAGAATTTCAATATACTGATGCTCCTCTACTTACGATGGGGTTACATTCCAATGGGCCCTTGATAAAGCAAAAAATCATGTCGGAAATAACTCTAGCGTAACCTAGGCTAGACTAACACCCCAGCCATCTTATAATATAAAATCTGCTGTCATTTGCAGTAAACGTCTGGGTATATGTAGGGTCATCAGCTTGCTCCTTCAGGATATCAAACAGGTTTCTTGCCTTAGGCTGTATTATTTAGTAAGCTTTGCAGTACAGTAATACCTTGATTAGTGTGGGTTTTGATGTAGTACAGTTATGGTATTGCTGTACAAATTAATGAAACTAAGTATGAGCTGAAAAAACCCCATTAAATTATAATAAGACCTTGAACAGTACAGAAAATTTTGGAACAAATTAACCACACTAATCAAGGTATACCTGTATATGATTTTGTATTTGATCTTCCTTCCACATGAAAAGTAATCTCTCCATATCATCAATTGGCCTAACTCTTCTTTTTACAATAAAAATATTGTACAGCATCACTTGGCCCGCATGGCATAGCTCGCCCACAAAAAAATGAAAATTTAAAATTTAGATAACTACTGCATGCTCATCGCTATCGTAGTATTGTAAAGTCAAAAAATTGTAAGTCAGGCCATTGTAAAGCAAGGAGCATCTGTATAGGGAAGACTGCGTGTTTCCACTTTTGGTAAAGATGTTAGCTCTTTCACTGATCATTTCTAGGAGTGGTGAAGAATGTTCAGCTTGACTAGTGATAACCATCAAGAGCAGCCACAGGGGGCCTTGGATCCCCTGGTACATTTAGAGGGGGCCATTAATTTGTCTATCTGTTTGTGTTGTATCCTTATTTGACAGGGAGTCCTGGAACCTGATAAGAGCTTTTAAGGGGGCCCTAGCCCCAAAAAATGTTAAGAATGGCTGATCTTGTGACCATTCATACCCTGTTCCTCCTAATGGTCAGTCCATTTGTGCACCTGTAAAATCTGCAATACCCTATAAAGGTGCAGTTGCTTTCTCCCCCACCTCCTTTTATCTACATCCCCTTTTTTCCCTACTTCACTCTATATTGGTTCTCCCATGGTGATGAAGCTTAACCCTTTATAGGGCACCCCTAAAAATATTTTAGATATCAAAACAACCTTTGTGTATGTTAAACTAGACCTAATTACAAGATATTTTCAGTTCTAAGTTTTCTGAAATTGTTTTGTTTATGAAAGTGAAGTGATCATATATGGTGCCTCCCCCCAAAAAGTGACCAAAAATGGAAAATATGAAAAAATTAAAGTAGAAAGTTAAATAAAACATAGAATTAAAGAATCACATTCAATAACATAAATAGATACAAAAAATTGATATTGACAAAAAAAATAACACCTCCGGGTTGATTTTAAAATTTTATTGTGCGGGCCAAAACCAGGCTAATTTAATGGGGTGTTATATGCCTCAAAACAGTTTCCATCTTTGTTCAAGCACAAGTGTACATTGCAAAGCTTGCAGACCACATTGGTGCGGATTATGTTGTCTTTGTGGCTACAATATTTGCATGTGGCTGACGGGTCCTCAGGTGATCATATATAGTCATTAAACAGGTGATTTGATCATGAAGATTTCCCTATTTCTGTAAAATAATGACACATTCTTTGTATATTTTGCTTATATTATTATAACCAAGTATTGTTGTGGCAATAGTTTACAAATTATGAATAAAGATGGTTCTGTTTACTTTTTCTTAGTTTTGTAATTACTAATTGCACACCACCCAGTGGTTCAACTTTGAACACATTTAGCATACAGAGCTTCCAGAAAATCTAACAGAGCATTTTTGGTTCAATGTTCAAATTTTAAGTCTATTTTGCACTGTTTTGAGATCAATGTTTAACTCTTAATTTCATGAACCGCTTGATACCGCTCCAAATTACAGTGGAACTCTTCTCTGAATAGAATAAAAAGAATTATGAATCACCGCCATCTATATATGTTGCTGTTTACCTCATAAAATTAAGCAGTAGTGGTGGTACAGTTACCTTGATGAAAATACTACCAGCATGGTTTGAATCATAAATTTATGATTAAAAAAAAACCAGGTCTGTAGAAAAAAAACTTTTTAGGAGGGGAATTTTCAAAAAACAAAAAAAAACATTTTCGCTACTCATTGAGGGGAGTGTGTGTGCAAAATTTCAAGTTTCTACTATTGACGGTTAAAGCTGGGCAAAGTCTGAATACATAGATAGATACATTAATACATATAATTGTCAGAACACATGAATAACCTAAACCCAGCAACAGTGATAAAATCAGTCTGTTGTGTGTAGCAGTGATTAATAATGGGACTCTTTTGTGAATAGAATAGAAAAAGAATTAGAAAAATTAACCTATATGTCTAAGGGAAGTAACTTTATTATTGTTATTTCCCTTTATATTAAAGTTCGGATTTTTTCAAATGAATTTAAGAGTTAGTTCTTATTCATGGATTTCATCTTTAATTCTTCAAATCTTCTTTCTGATCAGTTTATCAGTATTGCCTCCAGAGGAAGTAATTTTGATTAATTTTAGTCTCAAAAGTAATCTATTTATTAGAAACCAATACTGAAATAATTGAAAAATTTCTTTTTAATGATCATCATTTTTGTAGATTAGAAATCCTAAATACAAGGAAGTTTGTTCTTATTATTTTAAGACATCTTTGAAATGTTTATGCATTAAAATGGTTTTATTTGTTATCTGCAGACTTCCTTACAAAACATTAGTCTTTGCTGATGATCAATCGCAAATATTGGAGATGGAATATTAATGCTGAATATTTACTGACTACTTAATAACAATGTTACGACCCACAAACCAAGAAAATCACACTGTTAATTATTAGGTTAGATATCCAAGTATTTCTACAATCCATTGCTATTTCATTAACATAATATGGATGGAACAATAAAGAGAAAAAAAACTGACTGGATGATCATACAGAGCCTGTTTGGAAAGTATCCAGCCATTTTGAATATCTCAAAAACCAATTGCACGGCCTTGATATAACTTGGCAATTTGGTTTGTGTTCACTTGTTTTTTGAAAATTCAGACTTTTTTAATGATCACTGCTCAATAAAAGGCAACAGAAATAACTTATTTATTGATCACTCATTTTTCTAATTTGCTAAATGATCATCCCCAACACAGCCTGCTGCCCAAAGATGTTGGTCATGTGACGGTTTCTATTGAGTGACTAACCGGACCTGTTTTTTTTGTTTTTTTTAAAACTTTGCCTCATATTCTGAATATTTAGTCATTCTATTTTAACTTGTAATATAACCTGATCAGAATATATATAACTAATATAATGAAGCCTAGAGAAGACAAAGTGTTATGGTAGGGTAATTTTAATTTTAATTACTGTAGATATTACAATACAATAAAAATGTATGAATTCCACTGTTGTTGATTTTAAAGTACTTTTCAGGTACAATGGATTAAAACACACACACACACACACACACATATATATATATATATACAGGGTGGGCCAAAAGTAGGTATACAGTACTGATCGGGTCATGTTAAGTCTCTTAGGTGCTCGATTTTGGACACAATAACAACTTAAATTTCTTTATACATTAAACATCCAAACATTTCTTGAATTAAAGGGGAACAACTTGTGTAAAAAACGTTAAGTCCATTTACAGCTATATTTTTTATTTTTAAAATTTAACATGAGTCAGAGGCTAAAAATATTTGAAAGATAATTGTTTTGAGAATTAAAAAATATATTGTTAGAATTCTATCAGATTTTATTAAAAAAATGTTAATTTGGTATCACTGCTGCTTGTTTCAAATAAACGGTGCATTGGTCATAATAAACGAAGCAAATTAGCGATGATTATATACGTTTGAATCAGTTCTTACAAAATTGGTCCTATTTTGCAGATGGTCTTAAAAACCGATGGTTCTATTAAGCGGATTCCACTGTATATATAGTTATTGGGCAAGCAAGCGAGTCTAGCAGACCATTATTTCTGTATAGTAGTGTGTTTGATCCTCTTTGGTTGCCCCACACTTGTGGTTTTGTGTCAGACTAACCTAAGCTTAGTAAATATCTATAGTATTATAGTTATAATTATTACTAATGAATAATATCAGTAGAAAAATAATTTTTTAAATTAGCCATAAAGGGCTAAGAGCCTTATTGTTTCTCCACTGGTATAAACAAGTTAGAACTTTTCCTTCAACATAAGCGTACGAGCCAGGTGAGGCAAGTCCCCCCCACCCACTAATAAAGAATAAGCCTTTGGTGAGAATCGAACTCACACCCACATCGGGTGTGAGTTCATCAATCTTTATTATTAATTTCAGTTGTTTTTTAAATATGACACTGAGAGCCGGATGTAAGGAGTGAGTTTAAAACTGTAAATCAGCTTTTTGATGTCTTTGTGGCCGATTGGTAAAAGCAGCTAGACATAAACTAGACTCCCTCTGATGGTGTGAGTTTGATTCTCACCAAAGGCTTATTCTTTATTATCCGACCACACTATTATTCATTGCCGTGGAAACAACGGCTCGAATTGAAAGTTGTATATAAAAACAACTGACATTAAGATGAAGGTAAAACCTAGTCAAGTTTGATTAAAATAATGATTTATACATGTTTTGCACTCTTTATATATATTTGTATGCTAGCTTTTGTTAAAAATTATGCCGTTAAAAGTTTTATATAAGGCATATATAAAATAGAAGGCACGTTTTAAAGAAAGTTTTTAAAAAAAAGATCTTAAAAGATTGCTATTCAACAATCCATAAGATATTGGATGACTTTATTTGTGTTCAAAGTTTTTCCACTTGGTAATATGTATAAGTTTTTTTTGCATCATAGAGAATAATGCTAAAAATGAAAGATTCATTAATGTAATTAGATTTCCTTGCAGATTCAATGTAAATAGAGAGATCAAAGTTAAAAAGGCGCACAAAAGTTGTGGCCCATTTTTAACATCAAGCGAGCAAGTGTGTGGCACTTACAATTTACAATTGGGGTAGCCATTTTATAGCTATTTACAATCAAGGTAGCCTTTTTATAGCGAACCGAAATTTGGCTACATTCCACGTATAATTAAGGATTACCAAAATGGGTATTAGAAAATATTCTAAGGTCAATATCAAGTATTGTTCCAGCCTCCAGTGACAGCGATCGCTTAAGATGTACTCCCACCTCGCGACGTTCACATTTAGTGACTTCATGTCTCTCTTGCAGACATCTTTGAAACGAACATGGGGCCACTTTTGTGTTCTCTTGTCGAAGGCTAGTTCCTCATACAGCAGGTCTTTCAGGATCCTCCATGTCCAACATATGGTGTACGTTGCATAGCCAGTGGAGACGACATTGCCAGAGCAGAGTGTAGAGGCTGGGTATTCAGGTGCAGCGAAGACCTTGCTGTTGGTAACTACGCTTACTTGATCATATACTCTAGGCCTACAACAATGGTTTTCAGAATTATTCCTCTTTTTCAACTGTAAAATAGAATAATACCCTGCTTAGTGCTGCCCCATTCACTATAGTGCTGTTTTTCAAATATTTTTCGTAATATGTCAACTGAATGTATTTGTCAGTCAAATGCGGAGTTCAACCTGATGTGGCTTCCGCTACTCAACAGGGACAAGATATAGAAGCCCAAACCCGACAAGGCAAGGATAAAGAAACACCCGAATCCTATGTTATAAGGGTTGCCTCCTTTGAAGTTAAAACCCATCACATTCGGATATTACACCTAAGAAGGCCCAAGAACGGATTGGCTGAGACATTGTGTTAACAAGGAGTTCAATCATCCGAAGAACTATTTGAATGTTAATGACCCTTCTTAAAATTACAGAAAACTAACATTCCAAGGGAAATTATGAATCACCACCACCCATATATGCTGTGTTGGGGGTGATCAATTAAGAAGTTGGGCTGTGATCACTAAAAAAGGTCTGAATTTTCCAAGAAAATCCAGACACAATTTAGTGACCAATTTAGCATAAACTTACATTGCATATTGAACCCCCTCTAAAAACGTATTTAGAGGGCAATTTTCAAAAAACAAAACAAAATTTTTCCTACTCATTGAGGGGAGTGTGTGTGCAAAATTTCTACTATGAATGGTTATGGCTGGCCGAATTTCAGATACATATATAGATACATGTAAATGTCAGAACACATGAATAATCTAAACCAGTGTTGTTGGTAGTGGTGATTAATAAATTTAGTAATGTTAAATTTCCAAAATAAATAATGATAAAAGAGAGCATCACTGACAGTCTCCAAAGTGTATACTTTACACTTTGGTTAATGTGCCATGTATATGAGAATAAACACATAGACATACAAATATACAATAATTTATTATGTAGCAATATATATAGACACCTAGTGATATTTCACCAGCACCAGAAAGTAGATACCAGATGAGATAAACAGCACTAATCCATTCCATCTTGTTGAGGCTTAACAACATCATATATTCAAATAGTTCTTCGGATGATTAGGTGTAAAATCCAAGTGTGAAGGGCTACCCCCCTTTAAACATAACTTCTGTTTAACCCATCACACTCGGTTTACAACACAAATAACAAGAAGGAGTTTAATCATCCGAAGAACCATTTGAATATTAATGACCCTTCTCAAAACTATATAAAATAACATCATATATATTTTAAAATGATTGCTGGCACAATCTCTATTTTTATCTTATATTATAATGACTGTGTTTTTTCATTTACCACTGCATTTTTTAGTGAGGTATCTAGAGTGCTAACTGAGGTGTTACTGTATTAGGTTGTTACATATGAGTTTTTTTTTAAAGCAGAGATTGTTGAATCTGAACAATATCAATCATTGTGACTTTTTAAATGCACCTGTGAACATTTATGTATGTGGTTCTATTTGACGGAAGTAAAATACACCTGAGAAATGGGAAGAAAATTATGTTTATCAATTCAGGCATAACTTGTGATATTATCTTGATTTGATTTTTAATCAGAGGAGGCATTGTCAACCATCATAAAAAAATTAATCAGGTATAGATTATTTTGCTTTTATGGCCTACTTTCTCAGAAAGTCCTTCCTGGTTGACTTGAAACTTGTTTTTTCATTAGCTGCTATTCACAATAATGTAATTATCATATCGCAAACATCTTCAAGATTTGATACACACAAAAGATTTCTTTTTTAATTTCATTATTACAAGAGGCCACCTTTTTCTTGGAAAGGACATTTAAAAAAGAAAAATTGCATGTTTGACACAAATTGCAAAACTAAAAAGCACTCAGAGAGTGCATGCCTCTGCCAACACCAATTGATGGAAGATCAGTTCACTCTCTATGATGCTGAGGAGGTAACTGTAAAAAGTTCCTGGATCAAGCAATTATTTCTTAGCCCATGACACATCCTTCCACAAAATATAATTGAAATTCATTGAGAACTTTTGGAGATATTGTGTGGACAACATTTAGTGAATACATGAATGTATTAAAAAAATTTTTAAAATATCTCTCAATTGAAAAAATTCCTGGAACTGCCCCAAAATTCAATTCTTCCTCATCCACAAAATTTCATTGAAAACTTTTGAAGATATTGTGTGGATAT
>VCCN01006683.1:2102064-2125987 GCA_006491835.1 Architeuthis dux | reverse complement strand
GGTTCTCTCTCATTTTCAACATTGAAACTTGACAGGTATGCCATATCTCCTGTAATTCATCAAATGTCTGTATGTCCGTCTGTATGTGATAGCATAACTCAGGAATTCTGTGCATGCTTCCCCAGAAAATTTTGAAAATTATGTATCCAAGATTGGCTAAAATTGCATTTAGGGGCTTATCAGCTACTGAAATTAAGTGTTGACAGAAGTCTATTTAAAACATGTTTCAAAAGTGATCTTTCAAAACAATGTGAGTTCTAAAGTTCTATAAAAATAGATTTTTTTTTATCAGAAATCTAAACCAATTTAATAAATCTAAATAAATCTGACGCTTTTCATAAAATGCGTGAGAATTTTGCTTTCATGTGTATGAGCATGAGAATGTATCAAAATGTGTAAGACTTGGAAAGTATGGATATGGGTATATTTTAAGGCTTTTAAGTAAAGATCAAAAGAAGTCTATCCATTTAGTAAATGGAATGAAAAAGCAAATCTAAGTAACTACTATCCAAGTATATAAATCACAATGTGTATCTATATTTTTGTATGTGCGTGTAACACATTTCAATGAGCACACAGATACTACACTCTGACCAGAGGCAGAAGTGCCGGGGAGCAACACTTTCATCCTAGGCAGAGTGCATGGGTTCTCTGACTCTAGGAAGAAATGTTGATCCATATGTAAATTATATTGTCATTTTTTACTGGTAGTTATACATATAATAGCCTTATTCTGTCAGTAATGCTTTCTTAATTCCTGACTGTAAAGTTTATATATGTATATATTAATGTTTACATTTAATACTAAATAAACACGCCAAAGCAATCTCTCAGCAGCCCCCATTCCGTTTCTGGTCCCAGAAACGCGGGCTGGAAGTGAGAATGGGGAAGGCACTCTCTGGACCAGGCAATAGCCCTGTAAGCACGTCTTTTGTTCTTTCTCTGTTTCTTTTCTTAAGCACAGCTAAATACAGTTGTGAACCAAATGCGTTCAAACTAAACACAAGCAACAAAGGCACTAATATCAGATGACATTACACTGTCCACAGATAATGTTTTTCCCCAATACACAGCATAAACATTGACTGCCCAAACTTGCTAAAACAAAGTTCAAGTAAGAAATTACAAAATCTGTTCCTTAATCATTGATTTATTTTTTTCCCTATCCCCAGAAATATTTATTTTGTTAGTGCAGAAAATGACTAAAACTAAGTAGAGGCGTTGTGGATTGGCACTTCTGCTTAGGACCAGAGTATCTGTGTGCTCTACCTGGGATCAAAATGTTGCTCCCTGGCTCTCTGTCTAGGATTAGTGTTGGATCTGTGCACTCTATATAAGATCAAAGTGTAACTACACCGGACACAAAAAAAGTCGACCCTTCTTACTGATGTACATGTACATGTTATTTGTCTCTGAAGTCTCAGTACAACGTGAAAACTGCAATATAAGCAATGAGGTCACAAGTGCTGTTAAAACATCATAAATCAACATACATAATGTTTGAACGTGAACAGCAAAAGCGAGCCAAACACAATCGAAATAAAACAGAGAAACAAGTGCGTTTCAAACAGCAAGAATCAACAATATATAATATAGATAGCGTTTGAATGCAAAATGATGATACAATCAAAATAAACACGAATAGCATGAATCAACAAATTGATAAGGAAGAAATAGCTTCTAGCATGAACCTTACAGGTGTGGCTATATCATAGGTTACAATAAATTGAACTTTTAAGCATAAAAGTTCGAACTGTAAGAATGGACCATACTAAATGTCTCTTGTTGCTTCTCTCGGCCGCGCTGTCATTTGTTGCTGCAGAAACAACAGCCCAAATTGAAAGTTATATACAAAACAGGCAAAGCTAAGATGAAGGTAAAAACTAGTCAAATTCAATTAAATAAAGTGCATAATTGTTTTACTGTGTTCGCCCTCTGACCGACTATAGATATAATTCAGGATGGACTTGTGTTGTGGTTTCTGAGGAGCTCAGAAATGAGTGGAGATATCTGGGATGCTGAATGAGACTCTGGACTGGTGTAGCTAACACCAGTTACACAAGGTGTCACTCCCCTTCTGCTTAGGGTCAGTGTAGTATCTATGCGCTAATTGAAAAGTGTTACACACAAAACAAAATATACGGATACATATTGCGTTTTATATATGTGGATAATCTCTCACATATATGTATGTATTATATCTCAATATATTACCTTCAGTATCAACAGCCCTGAAGCGAAGTCTTTCAATTGACGATAATTCCAGTGAAGATAGTCTAAAATGGCCAAAGAAAGACTCCACTTCCAGCATCCACGTTTGCTCCATTGCATCTCTAGACACTGAAATCTTTAAAACATCAGACGTGTCACAAGGTGAGAGACTGTTCCTCTTGCAAGCATTTCAATGATATTCAACAAATTTCTTTTATCGAGAACAGGTCTGGTTAGTCACTCAATAGAAACCGTCATGTGGCCAACGTCTTTTGGCACCATGCTGTATTGGGGGTGATCAATGAATAAGTTACCTCTCTCACATTTTGTTGGGCAGTGATCAGTAAAAAATAAGCGTGAATGCTGCTAAACTAGTGATCAATTTAGCAAAAACTTGCATTGCAAACTGATCACCTATTTAGGTGTGTACAGGCCGCATCGGGGCTGGAAATATAAACATTTACTCCTTATTATGTCTAGAAAAAACTTTTTGTTGTTTTATGAAAATCCAAGTTTTTAGCGGGGGGTTCAATTTACAATGTAAGTTTATACTAAATTGGTCCCTTAGTTTGTGTCCAGGAGCATCCACAGTTGTTTTTTGAAAATTTGGATTTTAGTGATCACCTCCTAACAAAAGGCGTGAGAAGTAACTCATTCATTGATCACCTCTTTTTTCAATTGTTTAATTGATCACCCCCAACATGGCATGCTGCCAAAAGACATTGGTCACATGAATGTTTCTATTGGGTGACTAACCAAACCTATAATTTTATTCTTTTTTCCGTTAATGAAGCGACACATAATGAACTGGAGTTACGGTTCAAGTAACCAGAAGTTCTTTTTACTTTCTGAGAGAACAAAAACTGGGCGGCCTTTTGGTTAAGATCAAAGTGTAGTATCTGTTCTTCGAAACCGCCATGGCCTCGAAGTTCAGAGAAATTGCACAGGATATCTTGGCCAGCTGGTCGGGAGGCAATCACCATTAGCATGCTCAGGATTCGTCATGAGAAGCTTTTGGGATCTCCTCCCCCCCCCTTATCCTGGTCCTCGTGGCATTTGTCTCAGTGACAGGGATTTGAGATTCTCCCCTCTCAAGTCTCTAGTCACGGGAACATGGGTTCCCCATCCCCTCCCCCTACTGAATCCGGCACTAAATGACCCACCAAGGCCGTTAAACAAAAATAACATAACATAACATAACAGAACAAAAACTATACAAATATATATAACAATCAGCAAATCAGGATTACACCAATACAATAAAGTAACAAGCAAAACAGCAGATATAACCAGGATTAAGACCACACTAGGCCCTACACCACCTATAATTTTGGGGCCCACTATATTACAATTATATGAGATCTGAACAGTAAGTTTATATTAAAACATAAACATAGTAAAATAATTTATTGATAGGGAAATTTATATTGAAACGTAAGCATAATGATAAGATATGTACAAATATTTAAAATAAAGACTTTTGTCAGGACTTATTGTGAGGGTTTCATACATCATTGAAGAGGTGACATCATTTTCAATTGACATCAAAACAAAAGCATTTTACCTATAAAATATTATGTATTAAGAAAAATGTATTAAGTAATTATTTTATTTATGATTGATCTTTTTCTCAAGGTATAGTAATAAAGTTCTATATTGCTATTTATTTGTGGGCCCCCTCTATGTCTTGGGCCCTATGCTGTGACATTGTTTGTGTATAGGCTAATCCGGCCCCGAATATAACAATATATAATTATTTTTATTTATTTATTTTTTACTCGCACATGTAATGGTTATCAACACGGAAAACAGAATCTGTAAGCCAGCTTATAGTCAGTTTGCACTAATGCTCTTAGGAAAGGCATGCATCCACCTCTCCTTGCATTCTGTCATGTTGCAAGATATCTTAACAAAAAATATCACTGGCATGTCACACCAGTTAAAGTAGATGAGTAAGCACTTGAGCAAAGCACTTGCCTCCCATAACTACCTACTGTTACACCCATTTTCAATGTTGACAGGGGCCAATCATGTTATGATGCATATTTTTTATATACAGGGTGTCCCATAAGTAATGCCCACTTTGTCCAAAAATTAACGCCTGTTCTATCTAAGAGAAGCAACTATTTAATATTTTCTATAGTTTTGAGAAGGGTCATTAATATTCAAATGGTTCTTCTTTCTGTTTAACCCATCACGCTCGGATATTACACCTGAAGAAGACCGAAAAATGGATCGGCCAAAACATTGTGTTTACAACACAAATAACAAGAAGGAGTTCAATCGCCCGAAGAACCATTTGAACTATTTAATAGTTGCCTTTAATAGTAATTTAATAATAAACTGGCATTAATTTTGGGATAAATTGGGAGTTACTTCTGTGATACCCTATGTTTCATCGCTGTGAGTGACTTCATCAGAAGAAATTTGAACACTGCAGAAAAGTTCAACTATCCATGCCGGATAGTGGAAATGAAAAAAAAAAATTGCCTAATCACATCTACCATTCTGTTGGATTCCTTTACATCCACATAACAAACATGTATCTATGTATCTATCAATGCATCCAGATTTTGCCCAACCCTACCTGTTCATAGTAGAAACTTGAAATTTTGCACACACACTCCCCTCAATGAGTAGGAAAAATGTTTTGTTTTTTTTAAATTCCCCCCCTAAATAGGTTTTTAGTGGGGGGTTCAATATGCAATGTAAGTTTATGCTAAATTGGTCTAGTTTGCGCCCGCTTGTCTTTTTGAAAATTCAGACCTTTTTTAGTGATCCCCACTCAACAAAAGGCAAGAGAAGTAACTTATTCACTTATTCACTTTTCAATTGATCACCCTCAACACAGCATATATAACAGTGATTCATAAGTTCCCTTGGAATGCTAGTTTTTGTTTTATCTGTGCGAGGTGATGTGCAGTGAAAATAGACTCTTCAAACAGTTCAAATTCCAGCAGAAGCTGCTTTACACTAATATCTTTATAAAGGCATGACATCCCACTCAATCTGCACTCTGCCTCAATGTCAAATATCTTGATAAGTGTGTTAACACTGGCATGCCACAAGAAGAGAGCTTTTCAGGTCAGAACTTCCATGTAATTCAGTACTACCTGTCACATTATACTTGAAGAAGAGATGGGCACTATCAAGTAGCCAGCTCAGGGGCGTAGCTGAAGATTTGGGGACCCAGGGGGCTTGGCTCCTTGAGGGGCCCCCTCCAACATTAAGTGAGATTTGTTATTGTATAATGTTAGTAGAAATGCAGTAGGTGAACTACTATTCACAAAGCTTTTGGGAGCCCCCTCCTCGGCCACAGCCCTGAACCAGCCTTGACCTGTGAGACACCATTAAGGACAAAGTCCAGCATGACACCTCAACCAAGCAGCCAGGTAATTTATATATAATGTTTACTATTTAAGAAATATCTTAAAATGTAAGTATTACTTCTATCTTAAATTATTTAGTCAGACTGATTTCAATTTTAAATACATTATTTAACATTTTCATTTAAAGTTCTAGGAAAAATGTTGTTTGGAAAAAATGTTTCTTTTCCATTCCTTCTGTAATATCTTCAACAGTGTGGCTTCACCTCAGAAGATCATAGTAATATACATGAATGTAAAACATGAGCTTTAAACGTGGTCCAATGAAAGAAAAGCACACGATCAGGTCGCATGATTTATATATATGTATGATTATATATATGTATGATTATGTCGTTTTGATCATTAATACATATTTTTAAAAAGTGACTAGCTAGCCAGCCTTTAGTAGGGGCCAGTGTCAGCAGAAGCATGAGCATCAGATTTTGCTTGGGTTCCTGTCACTGTCCTATGCAGTAGGGGGCGGCCAGATGAGATAGAAACTTTCATTCTTAGTTTAACCTCTCATTCTCTCTCCAGAGCGAAAACTCAACCAAAATGAAAGATGTCCAAGTTTTATTTTGAAGGTTCTTCTGCTAAAACAACAATCACCAGCCTATGAAGTATAATAGTTTAATACATTAGAGTATAAAATTCTTGGACCATATGTATCGAAGTTAGTTACTCTTTGATGTTGTTTCATCAGAAAAAAACTATAAACAATCTAAATGATTTATCGAATAAATAGTTTTTAATGTTTTCGGAAGAACATATCTTAGTAACTTCGAAATAACATCGATTAAATAGTTTTTAATGTTTTCGGAAGAAAAGTAACTTCGAAACAAATACAGAGAAGCGACACCAGTTCAGGCGAGTATTTTCTACTTTCAATCTCTATTTTCAATATCAACACGCGGACTTTGTTTAACTTGGTAACTAACGGCTGCTGACGTTTCAGTGACGTCAACGGTGTAAAGACAAAATCCGTCCTTTTAGATTTGCAAAGATTTGGGGTGCTGGTCGCTCATATGGTCCAAATTCTTTTATCATATTCCCTTCTTTGCTCTCCCTACTTAAGGGATTCATAGTACCAATATTTCTAATTCTCTAGCCCAGTGGTTCCCAACATTTTCGAGTTATTCCCCACTTTTGTCAATAAGATTACTAGTAATAATTTCAAATAATAACTTTATTTTACATATAATTAGACAGATTTATACTAAGAATTAGTTTAATTTTATAATTGTACAGCTGCTGCTGTGTATTTGTTACTCAAAGAAAGCAAGTGAAAATAATTAAGAACACATCATTTGAAATTCAAATTTTTTACAAAAGAAATAAGAATTCTGCTATCGTAACTGATATACACATCAATGTGGTCTCTGTTCTTCTTTTTTTTTGCTACGAGTTCTTCGATTTGTGGGTCTATTAATGAGAGAGCACATCTTAAATCATTTCGAGCCTTCGACTTGGTAGATACAAATGCAGAAAACCCTATCTCTAGACTGGACTTTTATTTTTACCTGATAGCCTTATTCACCCTTTGGACAACCTAATTCCCACCCCTGGGAGGAATTCTCCCTCCCCTCAGTTAGGAACCACTGCTCTAGCCTATCTTTTTTCTTTTGTTCTTAATGCATCCCTCTTTGAATGACCAACACTGAACATTTTATAAATACTAATTATTATTATTTTATTATGCCTCTTTGGGTATCTCCAAACTATACACAATATTTACACATCAACTTCAAAACAAATACAAAATTCATAAAAACATATTCAAATGTACATAAATACAAACAACATCTACAATTTAACACAATTCACAGATCAGACACTCTTGAAAATCTCATCTGACAGATTCAAAAAATGTCCTTGTAATCTCATGTTTTTTCTATAATTTAAAAAATTATCTAAATTATTTTTTAAATTTTGTACACGATTGCTATCTTTAACATGACTAGGCAACTTATTCCAAAAAATATATTACTCTATTAGAAAAAAAATCTAATTGTTTAGTAGTTTTAGTTTTTGAAATCTATCTTGTCAATAGATTTCCAATTCAAGGAGAGATATTCAAGAATGGTGTACCATATTTAGAAATTCCATTAATTATTTTGACTGTCTCAATTAAATCCCCGCCGCATTCTTCTCTCTGGCAAAGTTGTTAAACCCAAGGACTCCAATCTTTCTTTATAACCAAGATCTTTCATTCCATTAATTAGTTTGGTTACTTTTCGTTGTACGCTCTCTAGTTTTAAGATTAAATTCTAATTCCCATGCCTAGCTACCCACCTTACAGTATTCTATATGAGGTCTAATCAATGTCTTGTATATTCTACCAATAACATATGCATCCCTTAAGAGAATATTTCTAATCATCCAACCAATTTTCTAATGATTACAATTACAGTTGTGACATATACCTGAGGAAGGGCAAAATTCACAGGCTGAAATGTAGTGGTAAAAACAGTAATTAGTTTGGCCTTTTCTGTTGCTGATTTTTATTTTAGAAACCGTCAACCAAAACTGTCAATATCAGCATATGTTTCTTCAGTTTTTAAGTTGGTCTGGCTGGCTGGCTAGATTTGTATGTGTCACATGTACAGGTCACACCAATGGAGCTAGATGGCTGAAAATTTCAACATTTACACCTTATGTCTAGAAAAAACGTTTTTTCTGTTTTTAAAACCACCCAATAGGGTTTTAGTGTGTGTGTGGGGGGGTCAATTTACAATGTAAGTTTATGCTAAATTGGTGCCTCAGTTTGTGTTCGGCAGTGTTCACGCTTATTTTTCGAAAATTCAGCCTTTTTTTTTAGTGATCACTGTCTAACAAATGGTGAGAGAAGTAACTTATTCATTGCTCACCCCTTTTTCCAATTTTTAAATTCATCACACGCCCAACACGGCATGCTGCCAAAAGACGGTGGTCGCGTGACGGTTTCTATTGAATGACTAACCAGACCTGTTTTTTAAAATTCTTCAGTCTTGAAAATACTATCATTGTAATGCTTTAAAAACATTTTCAGGTTTTGAGATATTATGAAAAGCAGGGCAAACGTCTTTCTTACTAAAAGTGAGTGGATAGAAATTTTTTAAAAAAGGCCAATTGTGACCTTTCCCCTTTTCAAAATGGCCGCCACTCAAGCTTCAGAATAACACACGCTGATGACGAATTTCAAATCAAAGTAGCAGACAACAATAACCCTAACACTAAAAAATAAAAATACTAATCCTGTAACTGGAGTGGTGGCCATTTTGAAATTGGAAAGGTAACAATAGCCAAGAAAAGACACAGGTGAAAGAATAACTATTACTAATCATTATACACTGATTTATTTAAACTGGTGACCTTATGATCATGGTTGTTATAGAAATACAGAAAGACTATTATTAAGTGGCCACTCATCCTTCTTACCTGGTCCTTTCCATCTTTCTCTCTGTGATCAACATTTTTGTTGCTCTTAATTTCTGTCAACTATGGGGAGGAAACTGATGCTCATTCTTTTTCTTCTTCACTGTTAATTCTTATTTCTATGTTACTTTCATTTTAATCTATTAGAAACTGTCAAAATAGGTTTCTGCAGTTTTTAAGCTGGTCTGGCTGGGTCGCTATATGTATGGTTCTGCTCTACCAATTGAGCTAACAAAGTTCTCATGGTAGGCAGGAGTCTTTTAATCCTACACTTTGCTGGCTTCTCTACTTCCACTTCCATATTTGTCTTTATAATTATCATATTCTGTCGGATATAAAATTATCCATCATTTGATTTCATACTGTCGACATAGTTAACCACATTATATTCGTGCCTAAATATGGACGTGAGAGATGAGAAGCCAGCAAAGTGTAGGATTAAAAGACTCCAGCCTACCATGAGAACTTCATTAGCTCAATCGGTAGAGCAGAACCTGCTTATACGGTTGCTTCCGTATGTATGTATGTATATATGTATGTATGTATGTATCCCACGTACAGGATGCAACAATGGAGCTAGATGGCTAAAATTTACTTTCATGTCTAGAGAAAACATTTCTTTTGTTTTTTGAAAATTCTCCCCCTAAATAGGTTTTTAGAGGGGGGTTCAGTTTGCAATATAAATTTATGCTAAATTGATCTTTTTTAGTGATCACTGTCAAAATAGGTTTCTTCAGTTTTCAACTAGGTCCGGCTGGCTGGCTGCCTATGTATGGATCCCATGTACAGGCCGCACCAATGGAGCTAGAGGGCTGAAATTTTCAACATCTACTCCTTATTATGTCTCCAAAAAATGCTTTTTTTTAAATTGCCCCCTTAAATAGGTTTTTAGTAGGGTGTTCAATTTGCAATTTAAGTCTTTGCTTAAATAAGTTACTTCTGTTGCCTTTTGTTGGGCAGTGATCACTAAAAACGTCTGAATTTTCAAAAAACAAATGTGAATGCAGCTGGACAAAAACTAAGGGATCAATTAACAACAACAAAAGGCGACGGAAGTAACTTATTCATTGATCACCCCCAACACGGCAAGCTGCCAAAAGACATTGGTCACGTGATGGTTTATATTGAGTGACTAACCAGACCTGTTCCTAAAGCAATAGAATGATCCTACTTTGTGAAGTTTCTGCTATAAGTTAAAGAATTAATTTATTTTAAAAATCTTGCTACTACATGGCAATTGTATATACATTGATGTCCCTTAAACATTTAGTCTATCACTAATTCTCTTTTGGTCCTGAAGCAAGAGAAGCTTAATGTCTGGTTCCAGTGCGTGGTCTCCCTTGGCTGCACCCGTAGTTCTTTCTAAGCTGTGCATGTGTGCACACACATTTTGCAACCAGTGCACAAAAGAAATTAATATGCGCACAAAAGATATCAAATTCTGTAGATAGCAAACTTAGATTTCATTGAAAAAATATTGGTTTACTATGTCGAAGTCAAAAGTGCTCACATACTTTTATCATAGGAAAAAAATTTGCACAAAATTTAGAGGCCAGTGTTGCCAACTCAAAAAATATTTTCACGCTAGTTTGACTGCCAAAAAGCGCTAAATTTTTTTAAATTGCCAAAAATGGCCCAAAACCACCAGAAAGATGCTAAAAATGGTAAAAAATAGCAAAAATGGAAAAAAAACGTGCTAATTTATCGCTTTTTGCATTGCCAAAACAAGAAACGCGCTAAATCTAGCATGAAGCACGCTAAATTGGCAGCACTGTTAGAGGCTGGCAGATGCACCTCTCTATTGCACTTGAAGGTGTACTGTCAGGGTTCGTCTCTGACGCCTCAGGCATCCCAAAGGAAAGTGCTGAGGGAACTAGACAATTTTTTCACTTGTACGAGTATGGGTACCCTATATTAGACCCTAACATTTGTGTCAAATCTGCCCCTGTGATGAGCCAAATAAATACTCTATCATTAATTATCTTTTTCTCCCTTTCCTACTCTTTACCTGCCATAAGTTTCTCTCACATTAGGTTCAACTAAAATCATCACCTGCTTACTTACTTACTGGTATGTGAAAAAATATTTTTAAACATTAAATGTATCAGTATCTTTTAAAATCTATTGAAGAATCCCAAATATATAAAATTTAATTAAAATACATGCAGGTATTTGCAAATGAAAGACCCTCACATATAAGGTAAGGTAGGTAAAGCGTCCTGTCTCTTAAGAGATTGATTGATTGATTTGTTTAGCTGCATATCAAACCTTGATGGGTCATTTAATGCCGAAATCAGTTTAAAATTCTGAAGTCGGAGGTTTTTTTTAAATAGAGTCTTGTTACATTGGTGAAAGGTTACTTTTTTTTAAATAGAGTCTTGCGACTTTGAAAGGTTATTGTTTTTTTTTTTATAGAGTTTTATGACTTTGGTGAAAGGTTATATTTTTTAAATAGAGTCTTGCGACTTTAAAAGGTTATTTTTTTTTTTAATAGAGTTTTGCGACTTTGGTGAAAGGTTATATTTTTTAAATAGAGTCTTGTGACTTTGAAAGGTTATTTTTTTTAAAATAGAGTTTTGCAACTTTGGTGAAAGGTTTGTTTTTTTAACTAGAGTCTGCAATTCTGGTGAAAGGTTCTTTTTTTAACTAGAGGGTTGCGACTCTATTGAAAGAACAGGTGGCCCCTGTTTGGGGAGGGGGGGTCTTACCCCTCTGCAGGGGATGCAGTCACATATTTTAGGCCCCAGCCGACAGGGCCCTCTTAAGAGACAACTCCCAATGGAGTATGGAACTCGGTGACGAAGACTCAGTTTCTGTTGTATGCGTCAGCTTAGTGAACCTTTTAGGTTTCAAGTCTGGTCGAGACCAGGTCTCCTACAAGTTTTTATGACCACCCCCTTGGCAGGATGCAAGTTGTGGTGAAGAAGTGGAAATAGACTTACCCAGAGCAAAAAGACTATGCGTGGTGTGCTGTTTGTTTTGTGGAAGGTCCAGGAATCAGAAGCCAAACAAACGAGCTGTTGACAGATATAGAGTGGGTAGAGCGTCAATGACCCATATGTGAAGCACATAGTGACCCGGAGGTGGTGAGCTTTTGGCTACAAGTCAAGTCTGGTCGAAACCAGGACTTTATTCCTACAAGTTTTTATGACCACCCTCTTGGCAGGATGCAAGACCACCAAAGGGATACCTTCACACTAATCTCACAGCTTAGAGTGTACTCAATTTGCTGCTGAGTGCACAGGGAAATTTGTCCTAATGAAGAGTTTTCCACACTCTTTGCTCATAATCGAATCCAGGACCTTCTGCATGTGAGGCAGACGTGCTAACCATTAAACCATCTGAGCAGACATCTCATATATAAGAGGGAGCCTTAAATAATTTTTAGAAATCAGAACCCCTTTAAATGTAAAAAGTTTTAATTGAAAATAATTTGGGTGCAACTACTTACAAACACACACTTGTGTGTATTTGTAAATAAATGGTATCAAAATTTAGATAAATTTATTGAAAAAATGTGTGTATTAGCAAATACAAGTGTGGCTGAGAGGTTCCTAGGTTTTGTGAATCCCTTGTTAGTTTTGTTTTCAAAGCAAAATAAACAACCTTTTATTGCTATTTATACTTTATCAATACATTTTTATAAAAATCTGCAATACCCATTAGTGTTATGTACATACTACATAGTGTCTGTGTTTATAATAGAATGTTGTAAAAGATTTGGCCTGTTTTTTATCTGTTAAATGTAAAACCAGAAATATTTAAATTTTTTAAAAAAGAATTAACAAAATTATCAGAAGTTAAAACTTGAAGTTGTGCTTTCAAGTTTATACACATACATGTGTAGATATGAAGCTTATTAGAGTTGAATTGACAAGTTCAGAAGGCCATGTATGAACAAATGAGATATTCTTTATTTGAACGTTTCGCTCATTGGGCTTTGTCAAGAAATTATATTGGAGATACACAAAAGATGTTTCTTATTTATGCAAGATCCTTGTTTGGTAGGTGGGTGGGGTTGAGAGAGAATTAAGCTGGGTGGATATTTAATATGTTCTGGGGAAAATTAGCATAGGGTTTATTCTGTCTGTAAGGTCAACCACTGTCAGATGCTATCTTGGTTTGAATCAGGAATTTTGGTGTCTATACTAATTAAGTTGTGTTGATTTGGTAATCTAGTATTATGACATGTGTGTGTGTGTGAATCTACATTTAAAATAAAAACATTAGTTTTATGTCTGTCATCAAATATAAGTTATTGATCTTTACTTTTCTGCATTCATCAGCCAATACATTTTCCCAGCCTATTCAATTGGCTGAAAATACAATTTTAAAAAAAAGTTGCCAAAATATTGAAACTATTTTTGTTCTTGTCCTTATTTAATAGTTGCTTAAGGATCTTTTGATTTTTGTTTACTTTAAACACATTTTTACCCAGAGACAAGTTTTAAGTTAATGACGCTGGAAAAGGTAAAGATAGAAAAAAATTCTCCTTAGATTGCAATAACATTTTTTTAAATTATTATATATATACCCAGACAATTCTTGCACCTACGCCCCCCTCCCCCAGCAATTTCGAGTGGCTAAAAATGGCAAATTTTGAATGGCTGTAAGCATCATTAGTTGTTTATTTTTTTAAAATTATATTTTTAAGGGTCGGTGTTAGTAGGTAGGTCTCGAAAAACGGTATTTTTAGATCGATATTACCGTTATTTTTGAACAACGGTAAAAATCTAGCCACTCTCAGCCATTCAAAATGGCCGAATGAAAAATTGCCAAATTCAAAATAGCCGGGGGTGGGGGTGGTGATGCTTAAGTGCAAGAATTGGCAAAAAAGATTTTTCAGGAAAATTTTGTTTTGCTTTCAATCAATAAGAGTTCCGCCACCTTTGTCAGTTTAAAAAATATAGAGAGATTTTAAGGGGGGGGGGGTCTGTTTAAGTTAACTATAATGCTGGACTACTTGACCCTTACTATCCGTCCGTATTTGGTTTGGACTTAACTTACGAATCTTTTAGACTTTAGACAATAAACTGCATAATATGAGAACAAATCCAGTAATGGGTATAATTTAAAAAACTGTTATTATTACAATCTATGGAGAATCTTTTTCTAGTGTCATTAACTTAAAACTTGTCTCCGGGTAAAAATATGTTTAAAGTTTAATAAAAAAAAAAAAAAAATCAAGATAATCTAACTATTAAATAAGGTCAATTTGAATATTGTGTCCCTTTTCTTTTTTTTAAATTGTGTTTTCACAACTTGGAGGAAACCTTCTTGACGCGTGGTAATTGGTTTGTTTTAAAGTTCACTAACTTATGAGTTGGTTACCTTTTACGGAAAGAGACTATTAAAAAAAACATTTCACGAATCAAATAAGATATTTTCGATTATAAAAACAAATTTTAAGGCAATTGTTGGTCAATTTTCTTTATTTAATTGAAAGCCGTAAAAAATTTTTTTTTAAAATAAATAAATAAAAAAAACTATGTTACTCTCAAAACAAATGTAAACACTTTGACCGTTAAAAAAATAATGCTTTTTGGGGGACTAAAATGATAGAGTAAAATTTTCGACATTTTTTCTTTCCTCAAAATCTAGCCACTTAAATCGATGTAATTTAAAATATAATGCATAAATATGTTCCTAAATCTTGAAAGTAAAAATGCACTTCTTCAGTTCTTAACTGTTCAACAAAGTCAAACACGAAAAGCAATTTTCTAGACAGCCATATTAATTGGCGTCTTCTTCTGTTTCGTTTCTGACACTTTAGTTTCGTATTCTCATATGTCTCTATTCAAATTTTTATCCTTATCTTTATAATTAAGATGGAATAAAAATAAATAGTAAAAAAGTATACTTTTATTTCAGTTTTCTGTTAATTTGTCGCATATTAGACCGAAATCTATTTCCATTATATATTTCTGACGTACTTTTTGCAGCACCGTTTTCGTACAACCGCCATTTAAATTATTCGTTACTCTGTGACGGGTTGATATTTTCCGTTCTATCCGACGGCATCCTATTTTATATAATTGCGACATCGCTTTAAGTTTTGCACTGTCGTTAAAACAAGTAGTCTAGAAATCGTTTTAGCGAGCATTCTGAATATAAAACTTGCTAATAGTAGCTTTAAAACTTTATTGAAATTGATAATATCTAGTTTGTCGGGGCAAGATGGCCTGTGGTGCTACGCTCAAGAGGAGCTATGAATTCGACCCACTTCATAGTCCATCGCAAAGTACTCCAAAACGTCGAAGGTGCATGCCGATGACTTTATCACCATCAACTCCACCAACAAGACGTGAACAATCTGAACCATCACCTTTTGACAATGTTTTACCAAAATTAACACAAGGTAAGAGAGACGGTTCCCATCTTTTTCATTTCATAACAATACACAGTAAAAACGTTTCTTTGTCGTAGATCCTTTATCTTTTGGCCTAAAAGATATATTTTTGCTTGAATATTAGAAGTGAAACGATTTTCAACTTGATTTTAGATGTATATCTGATCTTTGAAGATTAAAAATTGCTAGTTGTTTTGGTTGGGTTCGTAGTCTTAAAGACTCCATTATTTTCCAACATGTCGATCGTCGGCTGAAAAAGAAATTTTGTCGGTCGTCAAAAAAGGAAGAAATGTGATCTTTTGTTGACGTTAAATCCTTTTTAGTTGCTTCTATTCGTGGATGATTTTTATTTTTCGACTGAAGTAAATCGACAAAAACATTAGAAATTCTACTAAAAAGGTTAAAAATGTTTTTTTAGAATGGATTATTTGCAAAAAAATGTGTCGATTTTTTAATGGAGGAAAAAGGCTTTTGTAGAGAGGAAATAATTACAATTCTTTCCTCTTTGTTTTATTTGAATTTTTCATAATTTTCTTTTCTTTTTTTTTCCTCCTCCGTGTTACAATCTTTCCTTTCCTTTCTTTCCATTGTGTATGAATAAAAATGAATAAGACTCTATCTAAGTTCATTTATTTATCTTTTGTCGTTCTCAGCTGAGAAAAAGACAGGAGGGGGGGAGATAAAGATTTTTTTGTAGTCTTACATTTTTGGCTTTGTCCATAACGAGATTTTTTTTAAAAGAAAGAAAATTATTTTAATCGTACGTACAATTAATTACGTTTAAAAGTAATAACCCCCTAATTTATCAGTGCTATTCATTAGTTTTAAAAACGAAAAAAATTTGAAACCTAATTTTTTAAAAATTATTTAAATGATTGTAAAAGTTTTATTTATTGCAATTTTAAACTCTTAAGAAATTTGTTTTTCATTATTTTATGGTTTTTATCATTTTACGATTTCTTTTTTCTACATTAAAAAGAACCATAGCGCAGCTTCTAACAATTTAATTATATAGCATTATTTTGTATAAATGTATCCTGATTATTTATTAAAAATTTCAAAAATTACCTTTTTGTAAGGATTTTTATGAAATCGGCTTAGAGTTCCCAATTTTTGCCTTTTCTATTCGGAAGTCGACACTTCGATTTTTTAAATCTTTATTTTTAGAGCTCTTGGTTTGCTTCTAATTCATTTGAATTTGATTTATTGACTATAATTTTTTAAGTATAAATCTTGGGAAGATAATCTGCGTAAAAATGAATGGATAAAAATATTACTGGCTTTTACTTTGGGTGGATTTAATATTCCCTTTCTGATTTGCATACAAAAGACCTTAGTTAAATTAAGGAAATTTTTTTTTTTTTTTTGACGGTTCATTGTTAAATCCCCCCCCCCTACATTCGTGTCTTTCTGGAGTAAGATTTCAATATTTCAACTTCAATGCTTCGATTGGTGAAAAATCTTTAATTTTTCGCATTATAGACTTTAACTTGATCGAGAAAAATAATTAATTTTTTTGAATTTCTTTTTACATCACCTACCAGTCTTTTCCGTTGGTCTAGTGAAATCTTCCACCATTTCTTACTAAGTTTTTTTTTTTCTTCCTTCTTTTACTCTTTTATTGTAGAAGTAGGACAAATTCTCATTTTTTGACTCCTGTGTAACTGTAAAATGTTTTAATATGAATGGACTGTCATGGCTGATTCTTCTTGCACCTTTTTAAACTCAAGGTTCGCTCATTCTTTCTAGCAATAATAATAATAATTATACATTTCTAAATATTAATTAGCAGTCCTGCTTGTGTATGATGATGATATTTTCCTGTTACTGATGATTATATTTTTGATCTGTACTAGCCGACCGGCTTTTCTTGCATGGCGAATAAAAGATGAGGTGACTTCAGTTTAGATTTGTACTGTACCATCATGAGAGAGAGAGAGAGAGAAATTACGTGTTCAGAGTGTTTAATATTAACAATGACCACATATTTCTTTCTTTTCATGTTGCAACAATCAAAGCAATTCGATTGGATTTTTTTTCCAACCATAGGCTTGCATGGGAAAAGATTTACAGCACTCACTAGTCAAAGGATTTTTTATTTTCCCCCATTCTTTCAAGCATTGTTTCGTTTTTTCTCCACATATTTATTTAAAAAACTTAGATCTTTTCACTCATCTCTCAAATTGTTTTCCCTTCTTTTTAAAATTTTGGTACTGACATTAATTTTGATTAATTACCTATTTGGATTTTTTTTTTTAATTTCTTTTATTTATTTTTTAATTTTTTTTTTTACTAAGCATAATTGCGATTGTATTCATTTTCTTTAAGAAATCTTAGATAATTTTGTTTTAAATATTTTAAAACGATATCAATATGGAACAAAAGTTCAATACAGTACTATTCCATTTGAGTAGCAGATTTTACTGCTAACAAATATATGCATCAAAATGCATACTTTACTTTCAAGTATTTATGTAGACTTTGAGTTATGTTGATATCTACTAAGCTAAGTAGGGCACAAGGCCAAATGGAGGGAAATTGGGGTACGGGGGTGTGTTGCATTATTTCTGAAATTTTATAGTTTTTTGGGGGTTTTTTTTCTTTTTTTTCGAACTACTCTGCTTACACTTATTTGTAATTACAACACTCAGACCAATAAAATTGCTAAGAAAAGAATTCTAGAATAATTTAATACTGTTGAAAATCATTTTAAAGGAAAATACTTGACTATTTGCACTATAGATTAATGTTTACTTTCAGGAATCTTTCCAACTTGTGTTCATTAAAATTTCCTGTTGTAAAAGGTTTATTTTCTCAACTTTTTGTTCTGTTAATTCTTCCTCAGACCGTTTCAAGTTAAAGTGTGGTGACTTATTTCTTAAATATCATATGTCAATTTTCCAACCTATTTTCATAATTTTAAAATGTGCATATGGGAAATTTATGCAATTCACTTAGTGATTTTCTTCCTATAACACTAAAAACTCTAAAGTTTTTAGTGTTATAGGAAGAAAATCTCATTGCCTATTCTAAGTTAAAGGTTTCTGAAATGTAGTGGCCCAGCATCAGTTATTTGAAATGTTATCAAGGGAAACATCTTCAGGAGTTGTTTTTTTTTTTTGGGGGGGGGGTCTTTCAAAACCTGCTATTTTTTAAATTTCTTTTTTAATATATATATATATATTAAAAAGGACAACATTCATAATAAAATTAGACTTGTACCTACAAACATATATTGGCATTTAAAAATAATGGAAATCATTGCTTAACATTTGTTGGTACTGAATGTGATTTTTGATGAGAGGAAGGTTTTTGGTTTTTTTTTATCCTTGTTGTCAATAGTATAAATTATGCTACTTTATTTATTGGTAGTGCATTGTGATTTTTGTTTTCTCACCCTCCTGTCACTGTCTTTACAGAACAAATAGCTGCTAATATCAACATGGAGCTCAAGAGATTACAGCGGCGGAGACAGTTACATTACCAGCGGACTAGCAGTCCACCACCTCAAGAAGCTGGCAGTTCGCAATCATGCACATCTCTACTGTCTCAGAATTCACTCTCCCCTAGCAAGAAAGATGCACCTTTGTTTACTTTCAAGCAGGTGACACTGATCTGTGAAAGGATGCTCAAAGATAGGGAGTCGCAGGTCAGAGAGGAATACAACTCTGTACTGTCGAATAAATTAGCAGGTAGGAATATATTTTATTTTTATTTTTAACATTTTTGGTAGTGCATAAAAATATTTGTTCCTCCAAATGACAATTTTTGTTATAATTGAGATGGAAATATTTAATCGAAATTCAGAAATTTATTTTCACGAATAGTTTTTATTAATATTTTATCAATGTTATACCAAAGTTATGAGTATATTGCACCTTCTTTTTTTTTCATATGTAGGAATGTAGCTAAATACTAACACGCAAAGAGATGGATAGATTTCTGATTTGTAAGGATAGTGCATTTTACAAAGGTTATCTTCTGGAATGCTAATTTATGTTTATATGAACATAATTTGGTACTATGTGGGGAAGGTGGTCCTGATTGTAAAGTTTCACACACTTAATGTTAAAAACGGTGCACAAATAAAATCAATTTAACAATTTCAGTTATTCAATGCAATAACAATATAATTTATGTATTGACTTCAGTTTTACTTTCATGAAATTTCTGAAACTGAAATTGTAAAACTTTAAAATCGGGACCATGATTTAATGACTGCAGATTTCATATTAAAAGTAGGGAAGTAGTGCACTCTTAATCTTTCAAGTTTATTAGCAAAAATATCTTCATTATGATGGACTAAAGTAGTGAAATAAATCAATAGGACTTCTGTGTTTGCTTTATACATATGGTCTCATTTTTACAATTAAGCTGACCAAAGTGGGAAGAAGGGGTGGGGGGGACAATTGTATCGCTACCGGCTCATCAAGGGACGTAACTCTTGTTTTGTCAGTATAACAAAATATTGATAGCTTTGATAAGGTTCAATGTTAGGTGGTTGTTCAACATGAAATTGCCAAACTTGTTTTCAGCTATGAAATTTTTAGTTGATTTATGTTCAGTAAAAATGTAATTCCATTTTTATTACACTTTAGGCAAATATGGAAAGCCTTTCATTTCATGTTTTTCACATTTTATACTTATGAGTTCAAGAAACATAGATTCTTCATCTGGGAACAATACTGTTAAACATTTTGTTTTTGAAATCTTGCAAATGGAGGTTTCAGTTCAGAATGTCAGTTGGACTAAAGCCATCAATCAATGAATATTCTGGTGGGGAAAATGATCCAAAAACTTGAGTCAGAAGTTGGCAAACTTCAATGTATCAATTGAAACAATGAGTCAGTAAATAACAATTGGTGAGGAGAAAAGCTTGACATCAAAACTTACATTAATCATGGTATAGAATTGATCTATTTTTGTATCCTATCATTACTTGTGATGAAAAATGGATTTTTTATGATAACTAGAGAAGATCTACACAATAGCCGGATGTGGATGAGAAGCCAAAACATCAACTGAAACTGCACTATCATCCCTGTGAATGTTTGGAACAGTAGCAGTTTGATACATTATAACTTCCTTCCAAGTGCCCAAGCATTGAACATAGACCAGTTTAAAATAGTGCAATTAATAAAAGTTTGTTAAATAGAAAATGTCATTTTGCTGCATCATAATACCTACCATTGTTGTAAAGATGATGTAACTACTGTATATTTTGGTGGATACGGTGACACGTGAGTCTTATAGGCCGGATACAAAAACAGCCTAAACACATGAAATTCAGACTGCAGTTGCGGCCTTATCTGCTGAAATATGATAAAATTGAATTCTTTGAAGATGGAGACTTCTTACTACATCCTATTCTCTTCCATGGATGGCTTATATAAATAAAAAAAACGTTTATTATGTATATCAATCACTTTACTACAGGCAAGAACTTTTCTAATCTGGATCAAATTGAAGAAACCATAAATAAATTTATCAGAATTAACAACTTTCTTTTAAAGAGTGAAATAATTGTATAGAGGCTGGGGATGAATACTTTGGTTGAAGGAAAACGTTTTTCCTTTATTTTATTTAAATAAATTGGTATTTTCCTGCTGAACAACCTGGTATTTTTTAATCTGAAAAAAATACTATAAATTAGGAAAACTATTATGGTTTGTTGCAATAATGAGTTATAATTTCATCAAAAAATTTCTATATTTTGTTATTGTAAAAAAAAAGAATTATTGCTGTGATCTTTTGCTGGGTTGAAGTCATTTTATCAGGATTCAAAAATAGAATCTTTTCTGAATAGCTAAACTATAATCTATGTACATATTATGATCAGTTGTGTGTCTAAAGTAGCTTTCTTTCTTCCAAAACTCTACAATGGTTATTTGCAAGGAACAGTGAAAAATCAAAATTGTATGAGAGAATGTGCTCCAAGTCTATAATGCTGACACTTATTCTATTGTTTGTAACCATCACTTGTAGTGAACTTCATATTTATCTTTGTTTTTCTTCTTTTTTTTCCTTTCAGAGCAATATGAAGCATTCTTGAAATTTAATCTTGATATGATTCACAAAAGCTTAGTTGATTCACCATTTTCTTGTAAGTATATATATTTCTTTTTATTTAAAAAAAAAAAATCTTTCATTCTGCTTGTTTTGGGATTCAGAATTTTAATTTTCTGCAACTGTTTTTCTTTCTATTTTCTAGATATCTCATAAGACAGCAATTGATCCTATGGATTTCTGACCAAGTTTTCTGTGAATAGCCAACTGTTGATTCCAGCATATTCCTGATGTTAATAGCTACTAAAACTACAACAAGTATTTCTATTGCATGGAATTCTTTCCAGCCAGACATTTGGATATGACTTCCTAAGGGACTACAACATGATGAAACCACTCTAGCAAACAATTTGGAGACATTCCTTTCCATGGATGTACAAGCTGACGCCTTTCTCTGGATTATGGATCCTCGTGCTTAATGGTGCAACAACCAGTGGAGGTTTAAAGATTTTCTGTACATATCAAATTGTGAATTTAGTTAGATTTTTTTTTTTTTCTTTTTCTTTTTTTTTTTCTCCATTCTTTTCTTTCAGGGTTATCTAGACTTTGTTTAGTTGTTCACTGGACTGGATTCTGACATGTAAATAAAAAAAAAACAAATAAAAAAAACACACAAGACAAAGTATAAATAAAAATTAATTTGGTTTCTTTCTCAGTTAAAGTTAGTGCTACTCTCAATCTTATGGATTCTTTTCTTAAACTCTTTTTATAAATTTAGTCTTTCTGTTTACATAGATTTTACCATTTTCATAATTATAATCAAAAATAGTTTTTATTGAAGCTAAATTTTGCATAGATGTAATTTTATATACTGACACTGCTGAATGGGCAATTTTTTTTATATGAAGAAATTCCCAATAACTTTTTCAACATATTTAATAACCTCCTGTGATCAGTGGTTGCAACTTGGTGTGAGTGTTTTTTATGAGTGAAGAAGACAAGGAAAGCCAGATTGTGGAATCTCCTTGTAACTTTCCTTAAAGTCTAACTTGTCGTGAGCGAGTGTCTTATGGGTGGGAGCTGAAGCTTAGCTTCCCCCATGTCGTCCATCTTTCTACAACTATTTGAATCTTAAGTACGGGTTGGCTGTAGATGCCCCTCCCCTCTCTCTTTTTATTTTTCTTCATTTGTCTGTGTTCTTTATCTCTTTCTTCCAAACTGTAAGAGTTAATGAGTCGTCAAAAGCTTTTAATAAATTGACTTGACTCTAACGAAAACATTGCATTTTGATTTGTTTGTGTGTCTGTCTCTGTCCTGATTTGTAGCAATTGTCCATTGGAGAAGGTTTTATGGGATTTTGAAAGCTTAACAAAACAACAAAAGAAACTGTTCCAGTTTTGGTTGTGATTCATCAGAAGTCCCAATTTCTTGGTTGAGTTGAAACTATCCCTTGTCCATTCCTAGCTGTCAGCTTTAAAGAAAAAAAAAATCTGTGCCACTTGGCTGTTCCTCTTGTGTCAGTGGCTTATGAGTTTGAATTGAGATGGAAAAAAACAAACATTCGGACTGGTATTTACTCTCCTTCCATAACAACAGCAGTCCACATTAACAGTGTAAAGCAATCATCCTAACTAGAATCTTTTTTTTTAATTTTAAAGGACAAAAGGGGAATCTGCCTTGAATCTCACTTTCTGGCAGGCTAATGAACATTTTAGTAATTTTGTGGTATAAAATATTTAACAGAAATGAAATAACCAAAAACAAAACTTTTTAAAAAAAATTATTAGATCATATTTTTATTTGTATTGACAATTTCAGTTTCTAATACTTTTATTATTGTCTGTACTTGATCAATAATGTTAAAAGTTTAGTAATTGGAAAAAAAAAATTTTTTTTTTTTTTTTTTTTTTTTTTTTTTTTAAATAAAGGAAAATAATTAAAAAGAAAATGTTTCTGTTGATTTTGGTCCCAGAATTGCTGCTTCTTTTGTGTTCAGGATGCAAACTTTATTAAGAATTAGTGAACATGGGGTATTTTTAATTTCTGATTTTTGAATGGTCAAATAAATCCGGGATACTAGAGACTTTAGGCTCTCTCCCATTTTATTTTAGCTCAGATTCATCAACAGAAATTTCTTCATGGAATGCCAACAGGAATTGCAAACTCTCATGTTCTGTACACAGTTGGATTTTTTAATAAATGAATAGTTGCACAAAAATTCTCATGTTAGCATCTAGCATGGAGTCTTTAAAAAAAATAAATACAACTAATAAGAAAGAATGACATTGCTGTATAAAATGTTTCAAAAATGTCTTTATTTTCAAGTTTTTTTTTGTTTTTTTTTTTAAATGAACCTTTACATCTCTGCTTCTATTGATGCTTTTATTCTTATACAGCTTGTTAACGTTGCTACTGCATTTTCTCTTCTTTCTCCTCTTTTTAGTCAATTGGCTCCAGTTCTCTGCTTTGACAACATCATTGTCATAGTCTCCTGTTATTGACTAACTAATGAAATATTCAGTTGAATTGATGATTTTATTAGGACCTAATTTTTAGAAATTCATTTTTTTTTTTT
>VCCN01006683.1:1976135-1990707 GCA_006491835.1 Architeuthis dux | reverse complement strand
CTAACACCTCATCTCAGAAATACCGAACTCAGTTAATTTATTTGTTTACTTAGAGAGCTAATTACGTTCTGGTAGGGAAGATGGGTAGTTCATGTTGTAAAAAAGACTGTTTTAAAACATAATAAAGAACTAGCATTCCAAGGTAAATTATGAATTACCGCCACCCATATATGCTGTGTTGGGGGGGGGGACCAATTAAAAAGTTGGAAAAAGGGGAGATCAATGAATAAGTTACTTCTCTCACCTTGTGCTGGAGATGAACTGTGAGGTCAAACCTGAGCCCTCTGCCCAACCAAAGCCGAAGAGACATCGTGTGGCGGCGCTGTTGAAACATCCGGGCTCCCCTCTCATGTTTTGCTATGTCAGACACTTCACATACGGGCACCTGAATCACTCCTTGGCATAATATAAGTGGCCAATTGGAGGAGTGATAACAATTCACTTTTGGCTGCAGTCTGATGAATGTTGTTGGCGTAGAAGCAAAGATTCGAAGGAAAACAGTGCGTTTGCTGGGATCGTGCGGAAGTGGTTCCCTCCGAAGAGGTGTCCTGTGAGAGAGACATTGTGCCCTGCGGTCCTCCCGTTTGAAGAGACTTTTTCTACTACAGAATTATGAATTACAAATAGCAAACCAGTAATTTTTGAGTTTGGGAGTTATCGCCCTTTGTCGCTCAACAGGTGGTGTCCTTAAAAGACACCATCATAAATTGAGTAGCAGAGGAGAAGAAGGAAGAGTAGGATCAGACCTTTCTGGTGGAGTTTACTGAGGTTAATATAAAACACAAAATTGGCAATGAGGATGAGATTTGGAACAAATCGAGAATGGAACAGTGAATGGAGGAGTGTGCGTGCAAAATTTCAAGTTTCTTCTATGAACAGTTATGGATGAGCAAAGTCCGGATACATAAATAGATAGATAGATAGATACATATAAATGTCAGAACACATGAATAACCTAAACCCAGTGTTTAAACCAGTCTGTTGTGGGTAGCAGTGATTAAAAGTAGACCATTACATCTACATGGGGCAACGAATCTCCATGAAATCCTCAAAAGAAGAAGAAATCAAACAAAGAATCACCCTAGGTTAGCAAGCTTTCGGTAGAGCAAGTTCTACATTCAAGAACAAAAAGATACCATTAGTTTTGGAAAGGAGAGTCTACAACCAATTCGTCCTCCTGGTAGTCACCTATAGAGCTGAAACATGGGACCTAACCAAAATGTTATGATATCCTGCCACAAAAAGGTTATTCTGCGGTCAGACACGGAAATGTAAATAATCCCGGTCACCTTAGGAAATAGGTATATGCGTAGGTGTCCAACAAACAGGATGTGAATGACACCTATGTAGGCGATTGAAAAACCTATAAAGCAGACCCGAACCAGACAGAAAACTTGAGACCCAAACAGAAAATTTGTGACCCAAACAGCAGGCGACATAGACCCAGCCAGGAGGCAGACCGCCTAGGGCTGGGAAGGCATAAGACCAAGTTCCCCTGTTGGGAACGGTCTCTCGGTACCCATCATCTCTCTCCCACTCTTCATCCACCGGCCAACAAATTGTATGCTGTGTATACTATGAAATAAAAATATGTCCAGATATTTTTACAAGCAAATCTTTGAGTTTCCTTTCTATCCAAGTCCAGGACATTCACCCCGCTATACAACAAAAAGATTTGTTCTCAAACAAAGAACCATGTAATGTGCACAAGAGAGGATCAGGCTTAACATGGAGAGATCACAAGACAGCATAGTATATTAGATAAAAAACAGGAGTTAGAGATATCATAGAATCCATTAGAAAACTCAAATGGTAATAGGCAGGCCATGTTGCAAGAATGTCATACAACCGCTGGACATTTCAATTCAAGAGATCATATGCGAAATTGGGGCCGGCAGAAAATAAGATAGCTCGACGATTTAGACAGGTTCAGAAGATATTGGTGACGTGACACCTACGATAGAGAGATCTGGCGAATCTGGGGGAATGTCTATGTCCAACGATGGATGCAAGTGAGAGGGCGCATATAGATCACATTAATTTTTCATACTCTGAACTAACAGCAATTAGTCTTGTATTTGTAAAATCTGTGATTTCAAATTTGGAAATAAAATTTTAAAATGCATGTTGTGGCTGAGATGGATTGAATTTGAAGAATATTTTTTTTGTATTGCAAGCTTTGCTTGGCTTCAAGCTCAAACAAGTCCATGACCTGTCACTTCTCTGACGGTTATCAAAAGTGTACAACAACAGGCCTGATTGATGGCTGCTACTGATTCTATGAGTGTGATAGGAAGAGAGAGGGGGAAAAAGAAAGTTGGGTAGTTTAATTAGGAAGGCAGGAAGGGAGAGGGGCGGATGGCCGCTAAAGATACTATAACTGTAACAGATACTGCACTTATTAATAACTGCTACCCACAACACTGGTTTATTTCTGGGTTTAGATTTTAATCTTCGCTACCCACAACACTGGTTTATTACTGGGTCTTGGTTTTAATCACTGTTACCCACAACACTGGTTTATTGCTGGGTCTAGGTTTTAATCATCACTTCCCACAATACTGGTTTATTGCTGGGTCTAGGTTTTAATCATCACTACCCACAACACTGGTTTATTGCTGGGTTTAGGTTTTAATCATTGTTACCCACAACACTGATTTATTTCTGGTTTAGGTTTTAATCACCGCTCAATAAGATGTATGATTCAGCATTTATTGTTTATGTGTGCGTGTGTGTAAATGTACAAAAGTCACTTGTTCAGGTATTTGTTTTAGTGTAGGTTTGCAACCATGTAAGGAAAATGTTTTGGTGTCATAATGATGGTAAAATGTGTATGTGAAATTAAGGTGAATGGTGTACTTACATTTTGGAGGTTTAAACTCTGGCCCACTCAGGGTACACATGAAATATCATGCGCACATAGATGGGCCAAAATCATGAAGGGCAGGAGCACTGTGAAATGCGTCTTTTTGTGAGGCCTGATTGGCTGCCAGCATGGAATGAGGTCGGGGGGTGTCAAGTTGATAGAGTGGCGAGTTCCCTTCACGGGAGACAACTCCGCTTTGACTCACCACAATCTCCCTTTTTTTTAGCTTTGCCTTTAATAAAAAAGAAATATGTTGCTAATGCCTGTTGAATTTGTATAAATTATCTCACTGTTTCATATACATGATAATGATCATGATGATTGTAATGATGATTGTATTGTTGTTGACTTCCGGTTTGGAAGAGTTATTAAACTTTTCTTGTAACGGTTATCTGCACAGTTTTTAAATAAATGATTGTACTGTTAACACGTATTTCTCTCAGCTCTTGCCTTTGCCTATTGGTGCCAACTTCAACCATGGTTTCAGAACCCAACTTTATTTCCATCACTTAACTAAGATGAAACACTCACCATCTTATTTTTTGTCCGCCACAATTTTGTATATGATCTTGGGGGATCCACATTGTGAGTCGTCATGTCCAGCAGTTGTCTGATATCTTTTCAACATGGCCGACTCATTGCTATTTGAACTTCCTAATGTTTTTATTTTATATCTTTGACACCTGTTTGTTTTCTAATATATGGTTCAGTCTTAAGATATTTAGCATGATTTTCTCCTGTGCACATTGCTTGGTTCTTAGTTTGAGAGCCAATCCCTTGGTTAAGTTCCATGTTTCACTTCCGTAGGTGACTATTGGAAGTATGACATACAAATGATAAAGGGAAATTATAAATCACTGCTACCTATATATGCTTCTTTTTACCATGATCACTAAATAGTCTAAATTTTCAAAAAACAAGTGAGAAGGCTGCTGGACAAACTAAGGGATCAATTTAGCATAAACTTACATTGTAAGTTGAACCTCCCACTAAAAATAGGTTTTTATAGGTGGGTTCAATATGCAATGTAAGTTTATGCCAAATTGGTCACTAGTTTGTGCCCGCATTTTTTTTGAAAATTCATACCTTTTTTTAGTAATCACTGCCCAACTTTTTAATTGATCACCCCCAACAGAGCATATATGGAAGGGCGGTGATTCATAATTTCCCTTGGAATACTAGTTCTGTGATTTGTTTGCATTCAAACTGCAAAGGGAAGAATTAAAACATTGGTTCAATGAGACGTTCTCCTTGTATTTGTTGTTTTTAGCACAATGTTTTGACCAGAAAAAAAAAATTGTGCTTTCAATCAATGAGGCCTTCGTTACCTTTGGAAAATTGTC
Organism: Architeuthis dux; assembly: GCA_006491835.1. Classification (NCBI taxonomy): domain Eukaryota; kingdom Metazoa; phylum Mollusca; class Cephalopoda; order Oegopsida; family Architeuthidae; genus Architeuthis; species Architeuthis dux. Next base: position 1,986,498 of record VCCN01006683.1, on the reverse strand, counting down.
AGTATTGAGAGCAAAAAATTTTTTAGGTTTTTTTTTTTTGGGGGGGGGGTGTCATGTTATATGCATTCACCCTGCCTGTGTAAGAACAGAAATAAGAAGATACTTGTTTAAAACACACAATTGAGGGGGTCAAGGATCGTGCTGACGATCTTTGCTGCCACAGCAGATATTTTGTCTGTCCAATATTAGTGTAGCGATTGTAGCTTCTTTCGTCTTACATTCTTTTATGTTCTAATAAAGTTTGGCGACTAGATTCCTTTCATATAAATAATAAGCGGGCATGAATAGCCCAGAGGTGAGAATTATTCCCTAGACTTCATTGTTTGTTCAAAGTCGGCAGGCATGGAAAATTAGCATATGTGTGGTTAAGCCAGACATATATACTGGCGTTTTTTCCGTGTCAGCAGTCATTGAACCTGCGTTTGCAGGCACCATTGTCAGTCTGCCCGTTGACCGAACCAAATTATTACTGGTCCCTGCCTGCCAACCTGAGAAAGCCTTTTATCTTTTTGCACGAAGAAGGGAGCAGGATTGGAAGTCCTTCAAGAAAGAAGCACAACCTGAAGCCAGCGACGAAGATAGGTGTATGACCAGAAACAATGATGGGAAGCACTATTAGAGTCAGGTAAGAATTCATCCATTAAGAAGGTCTACTGAGCGCCAATCTTCTGGTCTGCACCCAGGTGTTTAGCTGCCTGACGACGAGTTGCTCGATTATGCAACCTGGGGGTTGGGACAGGGGAATTTTATTTACAATGTAACTATAATGCTGAACTGAACCCTTATTTTCTGTCTGTCATACTAAAATGGAGGCTTTAAAGTGTTTCGGTTACTTCTGTTGAGAAAAAAGATTTTTTGGAGGGTAATTTTTCATATTTAGTTATGTTCCAATGAATTTTCGTGTTTTGTAAAAATGATTTCTCAAAGAAGTGAAATAAAATCGAATTTTGTTTTACTTCATTGAGAAATCTTTTTTACAGAACATGAAAATTTATCTGAACATAATTAAAAATTTTCCCCCCAAAAATATTTCCATAACTGAAATACTTCAAAGCCGTATTTTCATGTGAAGAATAAAAAGTAAAAGTTCAGATCGGTATTATAGTTTCATGGTAAATAGGTTCTGAAACCTAAAAAAAGTTTCTTTTTTCAAAACTGACATATTTCCAAACGTAACAAAGGTTTTATTGATTGAAAGCACATGAAGATTCTCTGAAAAAAATTTAATATTGTTTTCAGGATTATCTTCTTATTTCAATCTTAACCAATTGAAATCTTGACTTCCAGGGAACCAGAACTGGCACTTTTATCCACTAGGCCATGTCTAGTACACTCACATACTGATGCCTTAAATGGAATGTTTATGGGTGGCTCTTGTATAGTACTGAGATTTGTAACAGATGTACACATTACTAAAGACAGAGACGAAATGACAAATTAGTTTTGTTAATTTGATGAAAGCATTATCACTCAGGCTAGTCAGTGTTCGGCACCAAAAGTTGGGCACCATTTTTCTTCTTCTTCAGCCTTGGGCTGAGTTACCATCTGCTGTCCTTTATTGGACGTAAGCCTTTCGGAGCTGCTGTCATAGGTTCCGGTCTTGTGCTTTTCTATGCTAACTTGGTATAAAGTTGTCAAGGTCGTCACTCTATCGAGTCTTTTGACAGCCACGGTTCAGCTTATAGCTTCTGAGGATCCATTTGGTTAATCTCAAGGTCAACCTGTTGTCTGCCAATCTTGTCATGTGACCTGCCCAGTTCCATTTTAATTTGCTAATATTTTAGTGAATGTTGCGGATGCCAATCTGTTCTCGTATTCACTGTGCTGTGCTCTTATCCATCCAGATGATGTAGAACATAATTTTTTCCTGATGCACATACTCTGGTTCAGCAGAGACGATGGCAGATTGTTATCTGGCACAGAACTACTCACCATGTGGCCATACAATCTTTTATCAACACTCAAAGCGTGTTCGTCCACACGAGAATGACTAGCAGCAATTAGTCTGTTGTCACAAATGTAGTTGGTTCAGCAGGAAGTACAACACATTTGTATGGCACTGAACAATTCACCACCATGGGATATTGCCAAATCTCTGGTCATGAATGGCCAGAGATCAAATATAATTGTAAGCTTAGTTCCTGGAGAGCCGTCTCTCAGGTAGCAACTCTCCATTGCACTAACGGAGAAGAGTCAGGACGCCTGTGGCAATACGCCAATGGAACTGGACAATTTCTGTACTAAAGACATACAAGTCAGATCTTGTGCTGCATTGGAGTGAATTGGAGGATAGGTGTATATCTTACTGACCACTATGCGATTACACCACATCACCTAATCTGACGTCACAGCACTAAATGACACACAGTGAACTTTGAATCTGAGTTCATGTCAACAGGTTTTCTGTATAGTAATCTCACCTTGCCCCATATTGACTTCATTCTATGACAATTGTACAGAGTAGTAATAAATCAATGTGTTATAAATTTTAATACTGTCTTTATTTTCATATTCTTCTTCCTCTAGTAGCCTGCAGTCAAGGACCTTTCATGATGAATATCACTTCAGACATACTTTCTCTTGAGCACACACATAGCAACAGGCTAAATCTGCTGTTACAGCAGGTAGATGCGTCTACAACCTTATCAAAGTTAATAACCATAAAGATGAGACAATTCTTGTTAGTCTCTCAATACAAACCGTCACGTGACCAACATCTTTTAACAGCATGCTGTGTTGGGGGGATCAATTAAAAAATTGGAAAAAGGGGTGATCAATGAATAAGTTACTTCTCTCAAATTTTGTTGGGCTGTGATCACTAAAATAAAGTCTGAATTTTAAAAAAATAAGCGTGAATGCTGCTGGACACAAACTAAGGGACCAATTTAGTATAAACTTACATAGTAAATTGGAAATTTTTTTTTAGACATGATAAGAAGTAAATGTTGAAATTTTCAGCCCTCTAGCTCCATTTGTGCAGCCTGTAAACACATACATACATAGCCAGGCAGGCAGGCAGGCAGGCAGGCAGGCAGAATCACTTAAAAACTAAAGAAACCTACATTGACGGTTTTGGTTGACAGTTTCTAATGGCATCTGATAACTGAGTAACTGCATGTGAGAGTGTCTGTTCATATGCAGTAAGGTCCTTTCTGGTTGGTTGCCAAGTTACATTAAGGCTACACAACTGGTTCTCAAGATATTCAAAGTGGTTGGATACTTTCCAGACAGACCTAGTATCTATGCTCAGCCTACTGATTGGCTGAATTGTGTACTGTTTCTTTCAATTGTCCTATTTTCCAATATAATTCTAAGTCTATTATTTTTACTTTGAAATGGGTCTAATGAATTAAGGTATAATAGTAACAGCACCGCATCTCAGAAATTGAAACAGAAAGAAGGCGAGACGTTACAGTGACCAAAGATAACAAAGACGAAGAAACTGGTCTGATTGTAGACATGGCTGCACCAGCTGACCACAGAGTGAAGAGAAACAAATTATGAATCACCTTGGATCACCAAGTTGGAAAAAGTGGTGATCAATGAATACGTCACTTCTCTTGCCTTTTTTTTGGCTTTGATCAGTAAAAAAAAGTCTGAATTTTCGGGCACAAACTATTTACCGATTTAACATAAACCTATATTGCATATTGAACCCCCCTCTAATAACCTGTTTAGGGGTGGAATTTTCAAAAAACAAAAAGGCCATTTTCCCTACTCATTAAGGGGAGTGTGTGTGCAAAATTTCAAGTTTCTACTATGAACGGTTAGGGCTGGGCAAAGTCCAGATACATAGATAGATACATAGATACATATAAATGTCAGAACACATGAATAACCTAAACCCAGCAATAAACCAGTGTTGCGGGTAGCATTGATTAATAATAACAGCAAAAACAATGGCCAAAAGATTAAAATAATCATTGTTCAAAAAATAAAACGTAATACAAAATGCTTAAAAATAGACCCTTTTAGAAAAATTGTTGTGTAGTCCTGCAAGCATTTTATAATTAGTCAGAAAGAATTTTACTATTTCTATTGTTTATTACAAATTAAGTTAATAATAACACATACGTGTCTTCATTTCATAAACAAAGGCAAATAATTGTAATATTCTTCAATAGTAATTTTTGTCACGTTCAAGGTGAAAAATTAGAAAAGAAATTCTCTAATATTACAAGGTGAATTTGTGAAGCCATTCTCATGAGTGAACGTGATTTTATGGCACATTGATTGTTATATATAAAGTCTGTCTGGAAAGTATCCAACCATTTAATATTAATACAAAAATAGCCTACCTAGGGCAATGGCACCTTAGTCCCCTTCAAAGTACTGTTGGGACCTCATACACTTATCCCACCATCCCGTCCACTTTCAAAACTGTCTGCAAACTCCTCTTTTGGGATCGCCTTCAGCTGCCTCATTTAAAATATTCCATGAGTTTAGTTACTTTAGTTTTGGTTAGTCAGGCATAAGGCCACAAGTGTAGAGTGCACATAGACTATCAACTCGCTATAGTAGTAATGGTCTGCTAGTCTAATTTGTTAACCACTGATCATTAGCAAGATGCCCCTGTATAGGGATTTAGTTTTATCTGGCCCAAGGCCTCAAGTGTGGGGCTTCCAATTAGGTTTTGATTGATTGATTGTTTTGTTTAATGGCATATCAACCCTTGGTGGGTCATTTAGTGAAGAATTCAGTAGGGGGAGGGGGGGATCCCATGTCTCCGTGACTAGAGACTTGAGGGGGGAGAATCCCAAATCCCTGTCACCAAGACAGATGCCATAAGTACCAAGATAAAGGGGGGTGGATATCGCAAAAGCTTCTCAGGATGAATCCTGAGCATGCTAATGGTGATCGCCTCCTGACCAGCTGGCCAAGATATCCTGTGCAACTTCTCCCAGGACGATACCCGAGCATGCCACAAGGACCGCCAAAGGGCCGTGGTTCTCTGAGGCCATGGCGGTTTCGAAGAACAGAAACTACACTTTGATCTTAGCCAAAAGGCTGCGAAGCGATCTTCCAATTAGGATCAAACTCGCTACAGTAGTAATGATCCGCCTGTCTAGCTTGTAAACCACTGCTCAGTGGCAAGATGCCCCGTCAACATAGGCTTCTTCAGTTTTCATGTAATTCTGCCTGGCTGGCAGGCTATGTATGTGTCGTGTGTACAGGTCGCACCAATGGAGCTAGAGGGCTGAATATTTAAACATTTACTCCTTATTATGTTTAGAAAAAACATTTTTTTTGTTTGAAAATTCCCCCGCCTAATAAGTTCTTAGTGTGTGTGTGTGTGGGGGGGGGTATCAATTTAAAATGTAAGTTCATGCTAAATTGGTCCCTTAGTTTGTGTCCGGCAGCGTTCACACCTGTTTTTAAAAAATCGGACATTTCATTAGTGATCACCACCCAACAAAAGGCAAGAGAAGTAACTTATTTACCTCTTTTTCCAAATTTTTAATTGGTCATCCCCAACATGACAATGTTTAGCTTTGTCTGGCACAAAGCCACAAGTTATATGCATGTTTTTAGAAGCTTTTAATTAACTTCTCTTGTTTTATGTACAAGAGAATGCATGTCTGGATTCAATGAACCTTCCACAATATTTCATTGAACTACAATGAGAACTTTTGGAGATATCATGTGGACAGACATGAACTTTTGACAATATTATGTCATGTGGACATATAACTGTAGGGGTAATTGTGCCAGGATCCGGCCCAAAACCTTATCACTTCTTCTGTAGCCTATTGTCCAACCCTCCACAAAATTTAATTGAAATTCATTGAGAACTTTTGGAGATATTGTGCAGACAGACAGAAGGAAAGACAAACAGACAGAAGGAAAGACGCAACGGAATAGATATACCTCTCCAACTTTGTTGGCTGAAGTAAATAGCTGGGTTTTTTTTAATCAGCAATGTCCCCCACCTCCCCCCTAACTTATACAGAAAAAAAAATTTGGCCTGAGCTCACAACTCTACATATCCACTTTTGTAAAGACTGCATAAATATTTTCCCAAACATTCAGAGTCATTCGCTCTTTTGTTAATAAGATTACTAGTGTTTCCCCCCTTCCATTTATTAAGTTGCAACAAAGAATAATTTCGAATAACAACTTTATTTTACATATAATTAGACAGCTTCATACTAAGAATTAGTTTAATTTTATAATTGTACAGCTGCTGCTGTGTATTTGTTAACCAAAGAAAGTAAGTGAAAATAATTAGAACACATCATTTGAAATTCCAATTCATTAAAAAAAAAAGAAGAATTCTGTTATCTTAACTGATATACACATCAATGTGATCTCTGTTCTTGTTCTTTGCTACTAGTTCTTCAATTTGTGGGTCTATTTGTGAGAGAGCACATCTTTAATCATTCTCAACTTGGAGATTATTTCAAGCCTTCGACTTGATAGATAGAAGTGCACTTGGACTAACCCCCCCCCCCCGGGAACCACTGATATATAATATTGCTTCTCCACCGCTCCCCTGTTATGCTTTAGTAATTTTTTGCATTGACAAACTTAATATATCTGGTGGTAGGGGGAAAATTTGATGTTTAAGCATCAGATTTTGCAATTCTTTACCTAAAATTTGTTTTTAGCAAGTATCTGCATTTAATCTGTATATTGTGCATTGAAAATCAGGAAGAGAGGAATTGTCAGTGGTCAAGAATTAATACAAGTGTTAATGACAGAATAGGGCTATTATATCTATAATATATAAACATTTACAGAATTGCATTTTAACAATTTTACTAGAGAAATGCATTGAAAATCAGGAAGAAAGGAGCCAGTGGTCAGGAATTAATACAAGTGTTATTGTCAGAATAGGGCTATTATATGTATAATATATAAACATTTACAGAATTGCATTTTAACAATTTTACTATTGAAATGCATTGAAAATCAGGGCTATTATATGTATAATGCAATTAAAAATGTGCTATCATTTTTTATCAAACTTTACATGTAAACATTTTATAAGAATAGGTTTTTATTTCTATTTTTATTTCATTTTCTTTTCTTTTATTAATCACTGCTACCCACAGCACTGGTTTATTGCTGGGTTTAGGTTATTCATGTGTTCTGACATTTATATGTATCTATCTATGTATCCAGACTTTGTCCAGCCCTAACCACTCATAGTAGAAACTTGAAATTTTGCATACACACACTCCCCTCAATGAGTAGGGAAAATTTTATTTTTTTGTTTTTTGAAAATTCCCCCCCAAATATGTTTTAGTGGGGAGTTCAATTTACAATGTAAGTTTATACCAAATTGAACCCTTAGTTTGTGTCCAGCAGCATTCTCACTTGTGTTTTTAAAAATTTGGACTATTTAGTGATCACTGCTAATTTACAAGGTAAAAAGAAGCATATATAGGTGGCGGTGATTCATAAGTTCCTTTGGAATGCTAGTTTAATTTTTGTTTCTTTTTTAAAAAAGATTTTGTTTCTTTTACAATATATTTTTGGGAATTGAAATTATAGTTATATTTTGCCACTTGTATCAAACAAAATAAATCTGTTTAGCCTTATGAAGCAAAGGTACAGGTATTACACTTTGACCATGAACTGTCACAGGTAAAAGGACATCAAAAAGGGATTTCATGCTACATTGTTAATATAACAGGCTTAAATATCTCTCTATTTATTTTTATATAGTCTATTTCTGCCTAGCTTATTGTTTCTGATTTAATATTTGTTTCTAATTAGGGCAGTGCCTGTTCCAAAAGTGCATCTTTGGAAGGGGTAAGACTTTATGGTGTGGAGCAGCCTGCCATAATTGTCACGTAAAATAGTCTTCTAAGTATTTCGGTTACTTCTCTTCAGTGTTGCCAATTTAGATATTTTATATATGAATTTAGATTATTCTAAACAGCAGAAGTCAAATGAGATAATTTATAGAATCTATGAAGAAAAATCTATAATCTTTAATTTTTTATTTATTTTTATTAGATTTCTCGAGAACCAAACAACTTCAAACTCGACACTGCACTGCCTTGTCTGCTGACTAATATATCTGTCAAATTTCAACTTTGACCTGACTGTAAATTGACCTTCAGAAGTCACCAGAGGTCAGTGCCACCTACTCTATGTTCATCCTCGGGTCAAGTTATCCTTGTACACAAATTTGGAGCCCATAGGGTGCTGCTGTCTCCATAAGATTTCAAAAATGCCAAAATTGACCTGACCCTTTAGAGGTCATCAGAGTTCAGCCTATCCTATGTTCATACTGTGGTCAAGTTACCCTTGTACACACATTTGGAGCTCATAGGTTGCAGCCATCTTCGTTAGATTTGAAAATGCCAAAACTGACCTGATCCTAAATTGACTGTTAGAGATTACCAGAAGGCAGGACCACCTATCCTATGTTCATCCTGTCTCGCTTAGATTTGAAAATGCCAAAACTGACTTATTGACCTTTAGAGGTCACAAGAGGTCAGCACCACCTATCTTATGTTCATCCTGGGGTCAAGCTCCTCTTATACACAAATTTGCAACCCCTAGTGTGCAGCCGTCTTCGTTAGATTTGAAAATGCCAAAATTGACCTGATCCTAAATTAACCTTTTGAGGTTACCAGAGGGCAGGACCATCTATCCTATGTTCATCCTGTCTCACTTAGATTTGAAAATGCCAAAATTGACCTGACCCTATATCGACCATTAGAGGTCACCAGAGGTCAGTGCCACCTATCCTATGTTCATCCTGGGTCAAGTTGTAGGGTGCAACCATTTAGCAATCTATAAAACATAAAGTTAGAAACAAAGAAACATTTGTAGTCTTGATAGTATTAGATATATATTACATATATACATAACATAAATACATATATTGCATACATACATAGTGTCACCTATAAATGAGTACAACCCTGCCACTTTTTAATAGAAAGTTAGTCCAAAAATGAGTAAAACCCTACAAAAAAATCTTTTGCTGACAGTTTCAATGCTGTAGAGTTTGGTTATAAATAATACCTGATAATATCCGTTTTGATTGTGTAATATTGTATTAGAAATAATAAAATCCTGCTATGTTTGGTTTAGAAGACAATTAACTTTCTATTAAAAAGTGGTAGGGGTGTACTTATTTATGGGAGATACTGGATATATATATATATGTAAATATATAACTATTCCCAGTGTTACGGATGCCTGGCCCAGAATGGCCACTCCACATGAAATACCAAAATATGGCTTCCTACTTTTTGGCTGACGTCGCAGTTCAGCTGCTGCTGATGTTGCCAACTATAAGTAACATGCCCAAATCTCTAACTTCACTGCCCATTTCTATGTTTCGGTCCGTGCCTGCACGTAAAATCTTTGCACCTACTTTACCACTACCCACTTCTCTTCATGGTCCGTTCCACACGACTTTGTTTTGTCACCAGCGACCCCATGCATCTCTGCCTCCCTTCGCCTCAACCGATGTCTTGGCTACCGTCTGGGACAAAACCCTTAGTCTAGCGTTTCTTCACTACTACTGTAGTGAGTTGGTCAAATGCGCCGAATGCAAACGTTGTTCTGTCCACCGTAAGATGCGGATCACTCACATTCCTCGCCTCAAACGACAAACACGTTCTGCCAGCTCAAATCACTTTGGGACCAACCTCTTCTCTACTACTACGGAACAACTTTCTCCTTCCAAATAACTCTAAACCTCTCTCTCCATGATCGTTTTCACCCCGCATGCTTTTTCTACCCATTTTATTCGACATGTCTTATTTTTCTTTTGTTATTAAATGAACATTTATTTGTAACCACTATATCTACCTTGTTTGTTTTCCTTTGTAAACGACCCCTTGTGTCCACATTTGTATTACTGCGCCATAAAACCAACATGGCAGCATAACCCTTTCTTCCTCAGACAGCTCTCGACTGACTGGCCAATCCCTGCTCTCCGTTTGCATCATGTGACCTCGACTCCAGGACGATGGCGACTCTTACAGCGTCCTCAAGCAGCAAACACGTGTGGCCACTTGTTCCAGCATATCAATAGTCAGGGCCACGCAACAAAGTCTCTCCAAACTAAAATATACACACCAGCCCTTTTTAGGTCTAAAGAAAGTCTCCTCATCCACTTTCATTCAACACACCAGTACATCCATTCAGCATCCTCACATACATAGCCATAAACTAACCGACCAACACATTAGTCACTAAACCAGCTATAGGTAAAATAGCAGGAAAAACTGGGCTAGGAGAAACACAAAACCAGGTGCTTGAGTCCTTAACGCAGTCCAACATTGCCTTCAAACTCAGTGGCATGGAAAGGGGAGACTATACAACATTGCCCAGGAGAGACTTTCCAGGTGCAGATCCATAGTCTCGGAAGACTGATGGATGCCACCACATA
>VCCN01006683.1:1940646-1951155 GCA_006491835.1 Architeuthis dux | reverse complement strand
AGAAGTAGGAGTGAAGTTTGACCCTACAGCAACCAGGCTTGTCAATGTTTGTACTGGCTTTAGTTTTTCTGTCATGAAATTTTAACAAGGGAGGTTTCTGATCATATTCAGGTGATATGTTAGTCAGGTTCTTCAAATTTTATTTCATTTTTTACTGTCAACTACTTCATGAAATCCTTGACCCTTCATTTACACCTCATTCTCTTAGAAAAAAATTATAACAATGATAATAACACCTCCTCTCCCCAAATGATTTTCCAAGCTCTGCACTGTCTTATCAGCCCCTTGAGATTGATACTGACACCTCTGAGCTTATACTTGACTAGATTAAGGAGAATATGGGGAAGCTTTGTTCTTACTTTTCCATTCAAGTATTTTTTATCAGCCTCCCCACAAATTTGACACAAGGTCGGATTAGGGTGGGGTCCTGCACGGTTGCAGACAGGGAGGGGTGGAGATCCCAAATCCCCATGACTAGAGACCTGAGGGGGGGAGGGTCCCTGTCACTGAGACAAATGTCATGGGGACCAGGATTGATACTTCATTTTCTATTCAGGTTTATAAACATTCAGATAATTCCATAAGCAAGGTCTAAATCCAATAATTACATATATATATATGTAGAAGGGAAAGTTGTTTTTTGAAGGGATTCTCTAGAAAATTTAATTATTGAAAAGGGTTCTCTGAGTAGTTAAATTTTGAAGACCACTGATCTAGATGTCAGATAATGCACTTACACAATTTAGGCTGTTCACCCTGCTACCAAGTCAAATCTGTGCCGCGCAAATATGTTTCTAATAAAAAATGTCTTTACAATTATCATATGTAAATATATATATATGTATGTATGTATGTATGTATGTAAGGAGACGACAGACCCCCTTAGCTAGCTCGGGCATCTGCCAGGAGAAGGACACCCCTGTCAAACCTACGACCGATGGGCTCTGCCCCTATCTGCGCCACCATAGGATGCAAACCCTTGGTTTAAAAGGTGGGGTTGACCCTGGGCAAGTCGCACTTCACCTTAAAACTACACTGCTCAGGCTGGAGGTTTACTCTGCACATTGGTCCCGCCGTCTATGGTCCAAATGCTGTGGAGGGCCATCATTCGTGAAGCCATGTAGGTACAAGGGAAAGTTGTTTTTTGAAGGGGTTCTCTAGAAAATTTAATTATTGAAAAGGGTTCCCTGAGTAGTTTGAAGACCACTCTATTAGATAATTAGATTCACAATGATAGGCAAGGTTATTACAATCTTATTAGAAAGGTGAACTCTTTCAGATGTACAATTGAGTTAAAGCTGACATTTTTATTTCCTAGATTGTGATTTTTGGTTTCAATCCCAAAAGCTTAGTTGACCTTCAATCTATCCCAATACCTTCTGATAGGTCTCATTGACCTCTCAGCGGTTGATATGCACTATTCTGAGTAACCCCTGAGTTAGATCGAGTATCTCTGCCCTGTATCTGCTTGTACAAGTCTGATTTTAAACAGACCAGTTTAATCACTGTTGCTGGGTTTAGGTTATTCATATGTTCTGACCTTTATATGTATCTATCTATGTATTTGTATTTGGACTTCGCCCAGCGATTCATAGTAGAAACATGAAATTTTGCACACATTCTCCTCAATGAGTAGGAAAAATGTTGTTTTTTTTTTTGTTTTAAGGTTTTAGTGGGAGGGTTCAATTTACAATGTAAGTTCATGCCAAATTGGTCCCTTAGTTTGTGTCCAGCAGCATTCACAGTTGTTTTTTGAAAATTTAGACTTTTTAGTGATCACATCCCCAAAAGTTAAAAGTAACTTACTCAATAATCACCCCTTTTACCAATTTTTTAATTGATCACCCTCAACATGACATGCTGCCAAGAGATGTTGGTCACATTGACAGTTTTTATTGAGTGACTAACCAAACCTGCTTGTTTTTAAGTTTGTTTTTTTTTAATCATACATTTCTGATTCAAACCATGTTGGTAGTATTTTCATCAAGGTAACTGTACCACCACCACTGTTTATTATTTTTGATATTTAAAAGACATCAATAAAAAAACAAAAACATTATAAAGCCTTCATTTTCAAAAATAAATTTGACTACAAAAGGACAGTGTTGTTTGCTATGTTATAAAAAAATGGTTTATTCTACTCGACCTATAACCTTGCAATCATTGAGGTGGCAAATGATATTTCAACAAATATAGTTATTTACTAAGCATAACTTAGTTTTGGCCCAAAGGCACAATTATAGGGCTCCCAGTGAGGATCAAACTCACTACTGAGTAGTAATGATCAGTGAAATCAGCTTGCTAACCATTACACCATGACAAGGAGCCCGCATTCTTACAAATATAACGAAGCTAAGAGTAATGCTCATTTGTAATGCAGGGATCTCATTAAACACTCATTGGTATTTACTCAGCTTAATGTGGGGCACCCAGTGAGGATTGAACTCACTTCATAGTAGTAATGTAAAATCCCCATTCCCCTACCTACCTACTGTGATTTGAACTCATGACCTAGTGATCGCTAGCCTGGTGTGTTACCACCTGTGCTAAACTGACAAGTCTTATATACCTCCAAAATTTATAGTAGAATTACACAAGGAAGTAGGAGCAGCACTGGGGCTTGAATCTAAGGGTTTTATAACCTGTAATCCAATACAATACCCACTGAGCTGTCTCCTCAGGATTGGATGATACTGCTGTGGCCCAGTGGATCGTTATTGTGTGGCCTTATTGTGTGACCTAGTGATCGCTAGCCTGGTGTGTTACCACCTGTGCTAAACTGATAAGTCTTATATAGCTCCAAAATTTATAGTAGAATTACACAAGTAGGTGCAGAGTTTGACTCTGGAGCAGCCACGCTTGTTTTGTTTTTTTCCCCTATTTGATTTGTTACAATTAATGTTTTACTCACTTGAACCTAAGGGTTTTATAACCTTTAATTCAATACACTACCCACTGAGCTGTCTCGTCAGGATTGGATGATACTGCTGTTGAGATGAACTGTGTGGCCTAGTGGATCGTTATCGGTCATTCCGAAGATAACCTCACCTACTGTCGTATCTGGCCATGCTGCTTTGCATTGCAAGAAATATGGTCACCGAGTTCTGTCCCACACAGTTCTTCTTTTATTTTTGTATGTATTTTAAATTCTAATCTTAGCCTAATCAGCGGGATATAAACAAGCTATCCTTATAAAAGGACATTGTTAAAGCAGCCATAGATAAGAACTGATAAAGACTACTAAAAAGTTTTAACTTATTTTTGGTTCTTTAAGAGACAAGATGCTTTTATTTTTATTTTGTCACTATCTAAACTGGCTATTTTAGACCCAGACTATTAGAAACTGTCAACCAAAACTGTCAACATCAGCATAGGTTTCTTCAGTTTTTAAGTTGGTCTGGCTAGCTATGAGTGTATATATCATGCGTACAGGCCGCATCAATGTAGGGTTGAAAATTTAAACATTTACTCCTTATTATGTCAAGAAAAAAACGTTTCTTTTTGTTTTTTGAAAACCCATCCCCCAATAGGTTTTAGTGTGTGTGTGTGGGGGGGGTTCAAGTTGTAATGTAAGTTTATGCTAAATTGGTCCCTTAGTTTGTGTCCGGCAGCATTCACGCTTGTTTTTTGAAAATTCAGAATTATATAGCCAACAACCAACATGCTGCCAAAAGACGGTTTCTATTGAGTGACTAATCGGACCTGTTTAGTTTTGTGTTAAAATGATTACAGAGGAAGCTGCTTATTGTTATCAAAATTAGTTGGTCCCAAACACTTTATTTAAAGGATGATCAAAATAAGTGAATTCCTCTATATATCCTTTGCTTAATGTTATCAGCCAGTTATTGTTATCTAAAAGACCTTGTCCCAAAGTGATCACAATAAGAAGCTTCTTCTGTATTATTAAGGCCTCACACTATCACAATTATAAACAATACATTGAAAAAGTGATTATATTTTTAATAATTGGTTTTTAAGCACAGCTGTCTCTGTTTTCTCATTACTTATTTGTGCTATGATATTTGCTGAACAAAGCCATCTTTAGCACAAGGTCACATTTATGGAGCAACAAGTGAGGAAAGAACTTGCTAGCAATGATTTGCAAGATCAGCATACTAACCATTGCTCTACTATCCCAATTAGTTTGAATATTTGTCCGATTAAGCCAAGTTTGTCTCAAGGCCATATTTATGGAGCACTCAGACCATCAGTACCAATGGTTTATGAGATTAGCATACTAACCACTTATTTACAGCAGTGATTCTCAAACAGGAGGGAATTTTAGCCAGGGTAGGAATTTCAATCAGGGGAAGAACGTATAATGAAAAGTAAAATGGTGAATAAATTACTAGGTGACAATTCAAAATGGGGGAAGAATTAAGGAAATCTGGGATCACAAGGGAAGAATGTGGCCTTGAGAACCACAGATCTACAGCAAGTATTTTTCTACATTCATGGATCCCACAATGAAGAATGAACTCAAAAGCAGTGGTTTCTATGACCAGCTCATTAATCTTTGACTAGTGTTTATTTCATCTTAATTTCAGTTGTTTTTTATTGCAACCTCTTGAACTGTCATTCTGTCTGTACAAAATAGACTATCGTTGCATTTGAAGTATGTATTAGTATGATTTACAGATTGAATTCCTTTATACACATGCGTTTAGCAGCCAGCGGTGCCTGCTGTAGAGTGATGATTAACAAGCTAGTTGTTGTTATGATCTAACGGAAGTGCTCTCCAAGAAGGTGTGGGGAGTATAAATGCTGGTGGCTATCTTGCCACAGGGAAGACTCTTTGTGACACAGACCAAGACTCTTTGTTAAACAGACCAAGACTACATTGGCTACTCATTACAGTTATGTAGACCATTGCTAGTGTAGTGAGTTCAAGTCTTACTGGGCATTCCAATGTTGCCAGACTTGTGCTAAGTTTAGAAAAGTGATATATATCGGAATATCAATCTGGTCGGATATCTGGCACCAGATTCATAAAAAATTGTCACTGTCACCAGTTTCAAATTTTAGCCACCCAATATTTTTTAACAGACGTGGATTTAAATTTTTTTTTTACTTTGGAATCTGATGGATTCGGATATCTGGTTTATTTTTTTGTGAATCCGGTGTCGAATATCCGACTGGATTGATATTGCGGTACATCACTAATTAGCAACCATTACTTAAAATACGGGGCTGTGTTTCTGATAGATGCTGCCACTACTAAATATTTCAAACTCTCTGCACATTCATGTTAACTAAAAGTTAACTGATGTTCTGACCAGTATGTCCCTTCTCCCATGACCACCACAAATGTTAGCAGAATTTTTTTATTTAATCATTACTTGGTTTTATTTTTATGCATAAAATGGACCTCTTAACTGAGATAGTTGCATATTTATCACTGGTGCATGTGGTCAGAGTTTAAGCTCAGGTATAAAAAAAAAAGAAGGGACTTATGTTTATTTTCAAGGCAGGTAGACGCTCCCCATTAGAAGATTGGCACAACACTCTTCCAAACCCCCTCTTAGCCTTGTTCCAGACTAAGCTAAAGTTAATATCTATTTATGTATAAGATGGATCATAGGTTGAATGTTGGAGTTGATTTAATTTTAAGATTAACATTTCTGTACTGTGATTTGAAATCACGACAAAGTGATTGCTAGGCAGCTCTCTTACCAACTGAGCCAAACTGACAAAGTCTTATATATGTACTAATTTATTTATTATATACACAATACAAAAGTTGCAGCAATCATCTTCAGTTGGAATAGAAGTAGGAGTGGAATTTGACCCTGCAGCAACCAGGCTTGTTTTGGTTCAAATCTTTCTTTTGTTAATATTATTGTTTTTCATACTAAATGTATATACAAAGTGCCTGCCATAGTGCAGTGGTTAATGAGCTAATCTCTGGAATAAGTCTGTGTGTGTGTGTATTCATTCCTTACTATGTACTTGTTGAAAAAATATTATTTTTGAGTCTTTTTGGGCAAGCCTTTGTGGACTTTGACTTTGACTCACCAATGAGTGCTAAGTGATTCATCTGAGCATCAGGGATCTTTTCATTAGACAGTACCTCCCTATTGGTTTTTAATAGGAAGGTCAATGTCTTCCATTAATAACAAGTTCTCATAGGTTTTCTTTTGAAGTGACCACATTTTTTATTTTTGTCTAGCCATGTTTGCTCTCTGAATATGGCCTTTTGCCAGAGTTGGCAAAGTATAATGAATATCTTGTCTGTACACATATTGTAGCAATCAAGTGGGAGTAAAATCTTGTCCTTTATGCGATTTTTAATACGTTTTGCATCTTGCCTTTAGCTTCCTATTAAAAATCGTCAACTAAAACTGTCACCAAAACTTTCTTCAGTTTTTAAGTTGGTCTGGCTGGCTGGCTATGTATGTATGTATCACGCATACAGGCTGCACTAGAGGGCGGAAAATTTCAACATTTACTTATGTCTAGAAAAAAAAAATTTTTCTTTTGTTTTTTGAAAATTCCTGACTAAAATAGGTTTTTAGTGGGGGATCCAATTTACAATGTAAGATTATGTTAAATTGTTCCCTTACTTTGTGTCCAGCAGAATTCATGCTTTTTTAGTTTTTACCAGTGCACCACCCAGCAAAAGTAACTTCACCCCCGTTTTCCAATTTTTTAATTGATCACCCCCAACACAGCAGGCTGCCAAAAGAAGTTGGTCATGTGACAGTTTCTATTGAGTGACTAACCAGACCTGTTGTTTCATTCGTTGCATAATAATTTTGTTTGATGCATTGTCTCCGGTGTGTTCTGTATTGTCCAGATTTCGTCATGTTTTTGATTGGCGATTTTGCATTTTGATTAGTGTATGCAAATGTTTTCTATATTCCTTTGTTTTCTTTTTCTTTTTGCACATAATCTCCTTGCTTTTATTGTATTTTTAATCAGGAAATAGTTTACATCCATTTGTTATTTTCTTACTTCTCTTGAAATTAACAATTCAATCTCCATAACAAAAAAACCAAAAAAACATTGCAGTCATCACAAGTTGTCTAGTCTATTATTCTAAAGTTGAACTGAATATTTCCTTTTGTTCTGCCAGAAAAAAATGATTATATATAATAATAATTTCTATTTCGAAATACTCCCAGCATGTAAATTCCTCATTACATACTTCATTAACTCTCAAATTCATACAAAGAAAATAGAATGTCTATTTCTAGGGAAATACCTTGTTATTAAGATGATCTCCCTTTGACCATTTGGTGAATTTTAAAAAGATTTTTTTTATTCAATTCACAGAAGTGTTCAGTTATTTTCATTGAAAAGTTTCACTATCAATTATAAGCGGTTACAAGCGGTTTATGAATTTAAGAGTTATTATTTGTCTCTGTGATTAGTCTCATGGTTAGAAACTGGAACGGTTGATAAGATCATGGTTCAATATCCACGACCAGATCAGTGAAGCTCATTAGCCAAATCTAATATTGGAGAGGGGGCTGCTTAATGGCTAATGTTGCATAATATCCACCATTGCTAATTTTTGGTGATTGACCCCAATTAAGAACTATGATTTTTCAATGCTGATCTTCAAGGCAGGCAGTCTCTCCTCAGTGGTGCAACACAATCTTTCTACTCTCCATCTTACTTTATTTGGCTCTGTGCTAAATTAGTCTAGTTAACATACCTCCAAAAAGAAAATCTACTTCAAAATAAGGATAAAGGTTTTTATACATCCATTAACTCTTTGAGGAACATTTCTTGAAGAAAAAGTAACAAACTACTCCGCCATCAGTTGATCAGCCTGGGTACTAAACAAAAAAAAACCCTGTGCTCCTAGATATATGAAGATAAAAAGGTGGTATTAAAAAAACGCAGATACCAACACTTTGAAAGTGGGATGAAATGTCAGCAGATATTATTGTCAAAACTGACAATGATTATAGCAGCAATTTTGCTGCTACAGCCTGGGCAGGTAAGCTGATTATGGGAGTGAATTGCTCACTCATTCAATCCTTTTTTTTGTCTACCATTGAGGCTAATATTCTCTGTCTATCTCTTATTTGTGACACAAGTAACAATAACAAGCTTTCTTTATACAGCTAATCTTTATTATCTGAAATACATAAAACATAACATAACACAATACGTAACATAAACATTTCAGATAATATGAACATGTTACTACTTCCTCATCTGATAAATTCTTCCATATGGACTGTCAATGCTAGTACCTTACCAACATGTTGGAAAATGTTCATGTCCTTCTTGCCTTTGAAGAGAAGCATGGCCTTTTTCTCTGAATCATATTGTTGATATGCAGTGCCGGCAGACCTATGAAAGATTAATTGAAATAATAGTTCAATCCGCTCAATATAATCGTGAAACTTCTGGAGTGTACCCCCAGGGTTGCCATCCAATGTCTGAAATGTTTTCAAGGTCAAGGAATTCATCATAGGCTCAGCTTGGCTACATCAATGTATTGAACTTTGGTGGCCGCCCAGATTGGCTGCAGTCTTTGTCGCCACTAACAATAATGCTCCTTCTATATACAGCCAATCTTTATTATCTGAAATACATAAAATATAACATTGTGTTATGTTATATTTTATGTATTTCAGATAATAAAGATTGGCTGTATATAGAAAGAGCATTATGTAACATAAACATTTCAGATAATATTATAAACACTTTACTTCTATCATTCAACTGATTTTTTTTCTCTCTCTGAATTGTGATCTAGCAATGATCATAGAAACAGGTCTGGTTAGTCACTCAATAGAAACCATTACATGACCAACGTCTATTGGCAGCATGCCGTGTTTGGGGTGATCAATTAAAAAATTGGAAAAACGGGTGATCTATGAATAAGTTACTTCTCTCACCTTTTGTTGGATCACCTAAAAAGTCCAAATTTTCAAAAGATTTTGGAAGTCAAATAACATAAAACTTATGTTAATTGATAACTTGAATTTGAACTCATTTGAAATAACACATCATTTACCCAGGAAATATATTTTATGTTCACAGTAGATCCTATGCTTTGATTTGATTGGTGTATTAATGTGTTCGTGAATACATTGACCATATGTTACCAATTTTTTTCCCTGATGTATTCATTGTAACTCATTGGGATCAACGTGTAATATCTTTTTCATTTCTCCATCTAGAAGAGAGAAGAGGCATGCCAATGATCTCAATTTCAACACAGTCAAAAAATAAATGTAACTTTATAGATAAAAGGTCCTAATAAATCTATGTAATAATATGTAAAATTTAATTGAAAAGAAAGTAATTTTTGAAATTTTTAATGATATTTAGGCTTGAAATTGAATTAATGATAAAAATAATAAGTACATGGTAAAATAGCATAACTATCTACCGGGATCTACAGTAAGATCGCCCAGGATGGTAAAACCATGGAAAAAATGGTATCCGTCAAGTTCATAGCAGGGAATTTCATAGAGGAAATGGCTATTTCCTAGCCACTTTTTATAGCCGAAACGAAATGATAAAACATAAGCTTCATCTGCTGCCACTAAACTATCAAAAAATCTAATTGTTTTGTTTGTTAATAATCTCAGAGATCTGAAAAAACATGTGACGAAAAAATGGACCAAGGCTAGGGCCATTATTCAAAGACTAGTAAACTAAAGAATTATTTGAAGTTTCCGCCCTTTTCTAGCTTAACTACTGATATTAATTTCTTTGAAGCAACTTTTTGTTTATACAGCAAATTGACATATATTTCGGACTTGATGTCTTAATTATTATATACATTTATTTATTTTTTTTAAACATGGATGCTTTCAAATTTTCAAAAACTTGACCCCAAATTAACGCCCACCTAAAATAACCATCCATTGGCGATCTACCGGTAGATCCCAGTATTATTTATTTTTAGAGCAAGTAATATGTGTACAGTACAAATGAATGAATGTCCTAGAAAAACTCACTTTCATCAAAGCCTAAAAAAAGCTGTACGTAGGAAGTGGCCCAACCAAAGTCTAACAGCACACACAATGGATAAAAATAGCCAGAGCAGCTGCCAATTCCTTTATTATATTTGTTGTATTTATAATGGTTATGTGGTCTCTAAATGTCCCTATTGACAATAGCCTATCTATATTTTTGGTCTTTTTACTGCCTTGATTTTGTTTCTTTATATACATTTTTATTATTTAAAAAAAAAATCTTATACTATTCTATAGCCTGACATGTAATTATTAGCTGAATTTTGATCTGAAATTTTCACTGTATAATGTTCGATCTCTGTGCTTAATATTCACTACTGAATTAAGTGCATTGACAAAAAAGGCTGACTTTTTGTCGATACATTCGACTGAAGTTGCTTTGTTATGAATTCACACAATTTAATTAGAACATTGAAGAACATATATGCCAAAAACATAATATAAACAGGTTTGGTTAGTCACTCAATAGAAACTTTCATGTGACCATCTTTTGGCAGCATTGGGGATGATCAATGAATAAGTTAGTTACTTTCGCCTTTTGTTCGGCAGTGATCACTAAAAA
>VCCN01006683.1:1904607-1925152 GCA_006491835.1 Architeuthis dux | reverse complement strand
ATTAGGCAATTTCGCTATTTCGGCATTGACATAAAGTTAATGTGATATTTCGGCATTAACATAAAGTTAATGTGATACCTTGAATCCTTACCTATATAAAACCTTTCTTGTCACCATATTTCCAGGGGGTGGGGGTGCAAAAGGATATATTCGGAATATATCTTAGTGGCAACCCTGTTACCAGTGAAGAATACTACCATCTTTTTGTATGGGTACATTAAGTTGGGGTTGCATAAAATAATTTTACAGCACCAGTATCCTTTATTGACTATAAGATTCCAACTTATGAAACCCCCCTCACCCTAGGGGAGGGGCAAATGCCCTGTTTGCTCCACCCAACGGCCGCCCATGCTTGTCACCCATGATAAAGAGATAGGTGATGGAAGTTAAAAGCATGCATAAAAAAAACAACTACATTCAAAATAATAAAAGGTATAGATAACATCCCAGCAAACAAGTTCTTTACAATGACCAGAAGAAACAACAACAAAATCTATAAAAACACTGCAAAAAAACACTAGAAAACACTTCTTCTCTCAAAGAATAATAAACAGGAACTCACTAGTAGAACACAACCCAAATATACTCACCAGGAAAATAGTAAACAACTTCAAGAATAAATACGACAAATACACGACACACATAAAACAAATTTTGAAGTAAATAACTTTAACAGAGGTGAGATACAAGCACAAATGTGTGCATCACATTTATTCGCAAATTTTCATGTGGTTTCTAATCACTTTAGCAACAACCTTTCACCTCAACAGAGTACATCCCAAATTATGTTTCATTTTTATAGTGGATAAGAGATTAGCCATCTCTTCAGACCTCTGCCTCCACCTTCCAACTTTAGCTGAACGAGAGATGGAACCCTAGATTATTGTCATTCCAGCTATATTCTTAGCATTGGTTGTGTTTGAATAGAAGAAAGTAAAATAAATACAGTTCTGGTTAGTCACTCAATAGAAACAGTCATGTGACAAATGTATTTTGGCAGCATGCCATGTTGGGGGTGATCAATTAAAAGAAATTGGAAAAAGGTGATCAATGAATAAGTTACTTCTCTCGCCTTTTGTTGGGCTGTGATTACTAAAAAAAAGTCTGAATTTTCAAATAAACAAGCGTGAATGCTGCCGGACTACAAACTAAGGGACTAATTTAGCATAAACTTACATTTCAAATTGAACCCACCACTGAAAACCTTTTTTTTTGGGGGGGGGGGTTTAAAAAAACATAATAAATGTCAGTCACCTGTATGTCAGAACCTATATAGTATGTTTAGTTTTTAGCCCTCTAGCTCCCTGGGTGCAGCCTGTACACGTGATACATACATAGCCAGCCAGCCAGACCAACTTAAAAACTGAAGAAACCTATATTGACAGTTCTGGTTGATGGTTTCTAATAAGCTGAAGAGGGTACTGTTTTATAACTTACTGATATGTTGCCAAACGTTATTTCTCTCTTCTGATCACTATCGTGATTAACTTGAGTGGAAAGCTGTAAAAGACATTATTCTCATTCCGTCCACACTTAGCTTTTTATATTACTGTTAGAAACTGTCAACCAAAACTGTCACCATAGGTTTCTTCAGTTTTCAACTTGTTCTGGCTGGCTGGCTATGTATGTATCATGTGTACAGGTCGCACCAATGGGGCCAAGAGCTGAAAGTTTCAACATTTACTCCTTATGTCTACAAAAAACATTTTTTTGAAAATTCTCCCTCTAAACAGGTTTTTAGTGGAGGGTTCAATTTGCAATATAAGTTTATGCTAAATTGATCCCTTATTTTGTGTCCTTGTTTTTTGAAAATTCAGACTTTTTTTTTAGTGATCACTGCCCAACAAAATTGGAGAGAAGTAACTAATTCATTGATCACCTTTTTCCAATTTCTTAATTGATCACCCCAACACGGCATGCTGCCAAAAGATGTTGGTTATGTGACTGTTTCTATTGACTTTTTTATAAAATATATTTTTTATTTTTTATTTATTAAGCCTCAAGATGAATTAGTTGTTGTTACATCACTAAATAACTAAGTTGTCTCTGAAAACAAATTCCAAATAGATACTTATCCGGGATGGAGGTGTGAAGTGGTGTAGTGTTTACTGAGGCTGCTTATGTTCACTTTGCACTAATGCCCTTGGGAAAGGCATGAATCCACTTCTCCCCCAAGCTATGGGTAAATAGTGGGGCAGTTGGAGCCCTTTAGTCCTGTAAGGAAGTCCATCTTAGGTGTGGGGCTAGCAACTCCACCCCCGTAAAATCTACTTGCTACTGAAACCGCAATGTGGCACTATGCTCCACAAGGAATCTATAGGAAAAAAACACAAATACTTATCAAGGATTGAAAAAGAGTTAAAAAATGAATAATACCTGGTTCATCTAAGATTTGGAAGCATTGAATATTATTGGACACTGTCAAGATTGACAATGGGGATAACAGCCTTGCTGCTACTGCCTGGGCAAATAAGGTAAAGGCAGAGTTGTTTGCCCAAGTGCTCACTAACCCATTTTGTTCTGTCAACTGTGGCATGAGATTTTGTCAAGATATTTGGCCATGGGACAAAGCACAAGGAGAAATGGGTTCATGCCTTTTTTTAAATGGAATTAGTGCAAAGGGAACATGGACAGCCTCGGCCAGAATATGAACTCAATTCACTGATTCCATTTTGTAGGCTGGTAACTGTTATAACTCCCCTCACCAATACATATAGGTTCTGATGCCACCCACCAGTTGTCCTCGCTCATCTGCTGGAACACTTAAAGGGTTTTCTTTTCCTTTTTTTTTCCAATCTTTTTTCTGTCTCTGTCTCTGTCTCTTCGTCTCTCTTTAATAAGACTAAAGAAAAGTTGATAATTTGTATCCGAGCAAAAGCAATAATCATTTTTCCTCAATTTAAGTAAGTGAAACACGTCCGTCTGGTTAAATCACATCTCTCTCCCTTTGTTGGATGGTGATCACTAAAAAAAAGTCTGAATTTTCAAAAAAAACAAGCGTGAACACTTCCAGACACAAACTAAGGAAACAATTTAGCATTCACTTATGTTATAAATAGAAAAAATAAAAATAAATTTTTCTAGACATAATTAGGAGTAAATGTTTAAATTTTCAGCCCTCTAGCTCCATTGGTGCGGCCTGTACCTGCGACACATAGATAGATAGATAACCAGACAGCTAGACTCACTTGAAAACCTATTTTGGTGACAGTTTTGTTTGGTGGTTTCTAATTTTCCTACAAGTGTGCAAAGAAAAATCGTTTTCTATTCACCCAAATCAAATCATCACCTAGTAGATCATCACCTATTGGGAGGTTTGGATTCATGCCTTCTCCAAGAGCATTAGTGAGAAGTGAACAAACTACCTCAGCCAGAATGTGAACTTGGTTTTCCAATTCCATTTTCTGTATTGCCAACTCTGCACCTCCTTTCTATCCACTAATGAGATTAAAATAATTCACTTCTACTGTTGTTTTGATATAAGTATGTGTGATATGGCGATGCTGGGCTGGTAAAAAAATTTTTCTTTTTTTTTGTTTTCAATTAATTCATGTGAATTTATCTAGATATGTAATTTTTTCATGCTCTATTGTTATTGTAATGTTTTTTGTTTTTGTATTTTTTTATGTAGTTTTTAGATAATATTTTATAATGAGATGCCCATAGAGGCATTATATATAAATAAATAAATAAATAAATAACTATATCACATGACATTAGCCTGAAGTTTGGAATTTTTATATAAAAGAACAATCTAAAACACAAAACTATCTGAAATGAAAAAATATCACATGCCATAAATACACCATTCTGTTATCCAAGAGATTTAATGCAAAAAATAACTTTATTGTAACAGATACAGTGATTAAAATTTAAATGACCATACCCAATTTACCTTCCTTGGATTTAACAGGAATTACTTCAGATGAGGTCTATGGAGTCTAGTTATTTACTCACTACACTAACTGGTCTGTGAGATGAACTTGCTAACTCTCGTGCCATGTAAGCACTCTCCAGATGAGGTCTATGGAGTAGAACTCCTTAAACATTACTTGTTAGGTACAGTGGTTGATTAAAAGATACTTTCTTCTGGTTAATTTTGCCAATTTCACAACATTTAATTAATGCACTAACATAACACAGTAAATACAGGGTATTTTAATTGGTGCTGGGTATGTGTCCACAAGATAACTCCAAATAGGTTGATCAATCTTGCTTGGGAGGTTCATAGACACAGCATTGATAAATTATTAGATATGAGGGCCTGTACATGTTTTTGTTTTTTTTTCTTAAAAAAAACTATGTATAACTGATTTCATGTTTATTGTGACCAAACAAAATTTGGTATTTTTTTGCTGTTTTTTCTCAAGTGAAGTTTATGTATTTAGTCGCATCTTTCCGTCGACATAATATCTCCGAAAGTACTGAATGGATTTCAATGAAAGTTTCTGGAAGGTTGGGCAATGGGGTAAGGAAGAGGTGGTTGAACTTTGGGGTGGATCCAGGAATTCTTTTTTGATTGAGATATCCCCCCCCCCCTCCATATGCTCATGTCTGTCCACACAAAGTTCTGAATGAATTTCTATGAAATTGCGTGAAAGGGTGGATAATGGGCTATGGGAGAAGTGCTTAAATTTTGGGGTGGATCCATGCACAATTACTTCCCCTGACAATGTAATGCTTTCTAGTTTAATAAGTGTTAGCTTCTCAAGGCAAATAATGCACAGAAATAGTTAGGTTCAGTAATCTCATTTATTGAGAAAAAAAGAACAGATACTACACTTTGATTTTCAAGATTACAGAGTAAATTTCCCTCACTACTTTTTATTGTAACTCTCTAAAATCTAAGTGTTGTATCTGTTCTCTTCTCTTCAATTAATTAGAGATGACTGGGCTGGGATCAGGGTATCTGATTCTCAGTTGTGTTCTCGTCTTCGGACAGGATGCAGCATAAACAAGTCAAGCCTGTTCCTGGGGATTCTAACTCCAGGGCAGCACCTCCCCATTGCACTACAAAGGGATGGTCAGGAGTAGTCCTGATACCTTCATGACACTGTCCGCAGGGATCTGGCAATTTTTATCCTTGCCCACACATATGCATGTGGGATCCCACAATATATCTGTCCTTGTGTCGTATTTGCTCTTGTGGGAAGGCGAACAAATCTCCCTCTCTATTTCCTTGTGACCTTTCTCTATTTTCTCTTCTGGTCATCTTGAAAGGCTTCATTAAATATAGATCACACAAAATGCAATTAGACAATGGAGGTTGGGGATATTGCCAGAAGTTATTTTAATTCTGGCACTGTTAACCTTTCTAGCGAATATAGATACAATGTCTGTTGTTTAGTGTAAAAACTGCATAATTGTGTATGCATTAAACGCGGAAGGCTACAAAGGTTAATGGGTAATTATAGGCGTGATAGTAATCTTAAGCTGTCCGAATTTCTGAGATGAAGCATTGTCATTATTAGAAACCATCAACCAAAACTGTCAACATAGGTTTCTTTCAGTTTTCAAGTTGGTCTGCCTGGCTGGTTGTATCATGTGTACAGACAGCACCAATAGAACTAGAGGGCTGAAAATTTTAACATTTGATCCTTATGTCTAGAAAAAACGTTTTTGTTTTTTGAAAATTCTCCCCCTAAATAGGGTTTTAGTTGGTGATTCAATTTGCAATACAAGTTTATGCTAAATTAATCACTACTTTGTGTCCACTTGTTTTTTGAAAATGTTTCCAGCGTAGGTAAAAGACGGATTACACCCATGGTTTCATGTGTGTATTGTTCACAGCTGCACCAGAATCCTCAAGAAGTTGCCTTCTAAAGACTCGATACTTTTTGATCCGGCCAACTCAGTAACGTGGCAACACAACAAAACAGTTGGTTTTGGTTGAGGCTAGTTATGTTCACTTAATGCTTATGTTCTTCAGAAAGGCATGAATCCAATTATCCCTGTGCTCTGTCCCATTGTTAGATATCTTGACAAAATGTTTCATTACTGGCATGCAAGAGCAGTTGACTAAAAAGAGTGGGTGAGTGAGCACTTGGACAAACCACTCTCCCATAACTACCCTGCCTGCCCAGGCAGTAGCAGTAAAAAGCTGTTACCCTCCTAGTAAACTTTGACAGTGGCCAGTAAGATTATTACTATATACCATATTTGAGAACATGACTCCCATTTTTTTCCTAAACAAATGGCTCAAATGGTAAATGTAACCTTCGTTGTCCAGCACCATATTGGCCTGAACTTGAAAAAGAGTTAAAAAACTGGGAGGAATTAACGAAATGCATTTTCTTTTTCTTAATATATATGAGGGGGTCTTGTATGCTACCCAATACAGTAGGTGATAATTAATAACCCAAAATTAAGACATTTTTTTTGAATTTTCCTAATTATAGTTGATTTAGAAAAACAGTTAAAACAAAGATGGCTTCTTAGTGAATGTCAGTTTCCGTCTTTTCTCATGTTTACCATGATAGACTAAAATCTCTATACAACTGTTTTTTAGAATTTTAGAATTAACAACATGAGCTAAGCACCAGATTTAATGCTTCAGGTTACTATTAATGTCATGCATTCTTTAGAGAACGTTGTCTATCAGTGGATCCATAGGTCACTACCCACACAAACTACTAGCTTATTGTTTTTTTTAAATGATTACAAGTGCAGATATGCAGACATTTTGTCAGGGATAAAAGAGGATAATTTATGACTTGGTAATAATCAAAAACAGGTACATCCCAAATTATGTTTCATTTTTATAGCGGATAAGAGATTAGCCATCTTGTCAGACCTCTGCCTCCACCTTCCAACCATAGCTGAATGAGAGATGGAACCCTAGATCATTGTCATTCCAGCTATATTCTTAGCATTGGTTGTGTTTGAATAGAAGAAAGTAAAATAAATACCAGTCTGGTTAGTCACTCAATAGAAACCATCCTGTGACCAACATCTTTTGGCAGCATGCTGTGTTGGGGGTGATCAATGAATAAGTTATTTCTCTTGCATTTTGTTGGGCCATGAATGCTGCCGGACACAAACTAAGGGATCAATTTAGCATAAACTTACATTTCAAATTGAACCCCACCTATTATGGGGGGGGGGGATTTAAAAAAAAGAAGTTTTTTCTAGACAAGGAGCAAATGTTTAAATTTTCAGCCTTCTAGCTCCATTGGTGTGGACTGTACGCATGATAAATAGTCAGCCAGACTGACTTAAAAACTGAAGAAACCTATGTTGACAGTTTTTGGTGACAGTTTTGCTTGATGGTATCTAATAGCATTTTGTCCAGGGCAATGCCTAGTCATCTTGCTAATATTGATAGTATAAATAAATTTCAGGAAAAATGACAGTTGCTTTTAGAGTTTTTATGATTATTGATTAATTAGGTATATTGTTTAGTGGGTTAATCATCTCGTCTTCTTCAGGTTTTTTTCTCAAATGACAGTTGATTGGAAAACCAGTAAATGATGTAATCAGAAGAAATTGCATCATCCAATGAAAAAGAATAGACATTAGTTTAAACTAGGGCAGCGTCCTTTCAAAAAAAGGTGCATGTCTGGAAGGGGCTGGACTTTATGGTGTGTGTGTGTGTGTGTGTGTGTGGCAGCCTGCAGTAATTGTCCGTTGTACGAAACTACGGCTTCAAAGTATTTTGCTTACTACTCTTCAGTGTTGCCAATTTAGATGTTTTTATATCTAAATTTAGATAATTCTAAAGAGCTGAGGTCAAGGGAGATAATTCATAGAAACTGAAGAAATATCTATAATCTTTAAATTGCGATAATAATCGCTTGTGAGAGGTTCACGTTCTAACAGTTAAGATGTTAAAAACGGACATTACGACTACTGAAGTCTCTTTAAGAGATTCAATTTGATTGGTTCAATTTGAAACTGTTTGACCAATCAAAAATAATTTAGTAATGCTCATGCCTACAAAATGCTTGCGAGATGTTCACATTCTAAAAGTT
This sequence comes from Architeuthis dux, assembly GCA_006491835.1. Taxonomy (NCBI): domain Eukaryota; kingdom Metazoa; phylum Mollusca; class Cephalopoda; order Oegopsida; family Architeuthidae; genus Architeuthis; species Architeuthis dux. The sequence continues at coordinate 1,917,182 of VCCN01006683.1, read as the reverse complement.
AAGATGTTGAAAATGGCCTAAACAGCCGTAATATGTACATGAGAAGACATACACAAGACAGCTATGTTCATAAAAATGTTAATTTTAAAAGTTTTTTTTTAAATTTTAAGTTTTAGAATTTTAATATTTATAACATCTAGAACAATGAAATTGAAAATAATTTTCAGTATTTTTCATTTTCATAATTTACAATCTTCAATTTTTTTATTCATTTTTATTAGATTACTTGAGAACCGCAGACCTAAACAACTTCAAACTCGACACTACACTGCCTTGTGTGCTGACTAATATATCGTGTGAATGTCAACAATGGCCAGTTGTCGAGTAATCGTGGTGCATACACAAAGAGATTTCTTCAATTCTAATTAGATAAGACATCAATTTGTACAATTCATAAAGGTTTTTCTCTCATCCTAACTCACTATAGATTTTTAAAGGCTTTAAGCCTTTTTCAATTCAAGTATTGGGTTGGTCAAAAAGTTTGTTCTGTTTTTGTCATTAGATGGCATTAGGAGTGTTTACTTTTAACTAATTTCATTCAAAAGGATTGCTTTTGGTTGTATTGTGACAGCTGTCATATCACATGCATTTTTTTTAAATGTCAAAATTGGCATATTTTTGTTTATTGATTCTAACATATAAAATAGAATAAAATAAATATCATTTTTCAAATTTTTTAATTGATCACCCCCAATGTGGCTTTCTGCCTAAAGACATTGGTTATATGACAGTTACTATTGAGTGACTAACCAGACCAGTACTAAGTTGATTTTTAAAATTTCTGTTAAAGTGATACTTTATAAAAGCCAATGTTTGCTTCAGTATAGACATAACTATTTAATTCCAGTGAAAAAATTCATGGATATATTTGAATTTCTATTAGATGATATTTTAAAAAAAAATTTTTTTTTTTTAAAGAATAGAAACTACTGAATTCATTGTTTCAAATGGTAGGTAGGAGATATTTTTATCAGCACATTTGTTCCCTTTAAGTGGGAGAGGCCATTGTTATGGACAGAGAAACAGAAAAAAACACACTGTTCACTATTATAACAGATAATACAGTTTCTAATTAAATTTGGTGTAGAATTGAAAAAAAAAAAGGATGAAATTTATTTCTGCAAATCTGATCTTTACATAAATATAAATTCAAATATTCCTTCAGTGCAATCTACTTTTTTTAAAGTTTAAAATTTAAATTGAATTGTCTAAATGAGAGAATTAATTAAAAATATTTTAAAACAGAAAGTATTAGTTTCCTCTTTAACTCTAATGATTCGAGATGAATTTGCAAAGAAAAAGCAAAAAACAATAATAATAATAAAAACCTGAAAATTAACAGTTGTGTAATATTATTACACATCTGCTAATTCTCAACTTTTAAGGTGTGTGTGTGCTGGCGGGGTCAGAAGTTTTAAAAACAAGCTACCACACCCAAAGGTGACACATACATGCAAATCGACCTTTCGTGGTTTTTTTTTTTTTATACCTCATAACTATTTTTAAAAATACAGACTTTTTGTAAAATGCTGCATAATATATTCTCTTCAAAATGAAGTTTTCAGCTTTTAATTTTAGAACATGAGGTCAGGTGTTTTTGTTTTTTTTTAAGTGGGGTCCCTGCTCTCTGTCCAGGTTGTTTTGAAAAAAATAGTCATAATAATGGCTAGGAAAAAAAAGTCACAACTAAGGCGTCTGGCTAGGAAGAGAAATAGGAAAAAAGTCACATTTAATTTCTTTAAATTCTAGTAATAAAATAAGTAATATTTTTGATAGAATTAGTGAAATGTTGAAGATAAAAGTCGTATTTAATTTAAAGTAGTAAAATATATTTAAGACACTTTTTAACTGACAATACATGACTTGTACATACTGACAATACAATTTATATGTCATTACATGTTTGTAAAAATATCATGTTTTATTCAATGTATAATATAATAATTTATTCAAGGTAATAAAACAAAAACACTAACCTCTAACCCTAACTATACAAACAGACAGACACACACAGATATATTGACAGGCTTTTATGTGTTAAAATATTATTTATTTTATTACTTTAAATCAAGTAGGATTTTTATCAACATTTACTTTAATAAAATATTACTTATTTTATTACTATAAATGAAATAAATTAAATGTGACTATTTTTCCTAGCCAACATTAACTTTTTTTCCCAGTCACCTACGTCCATACCTCAAAAGTAAATAGTTGAGTAATTTTAAAATATGTCCTTTGGGGGATAGTGGGATGGGGTGAGGGTGTCTTTTCTATGCATTTACCTTTAAAATTGGCAGGTTTGAGCAGTCAATGTTGAACAACAGTTAATAATACATTCTTCTCTTCTTGGATTTGCATCCAAATAGGTATGTTTGTAGCAAATATGAAGCATAGTGGTTGTTAGTATATGTAACTATTAACTAACTTTAACTATTACTTTTCTAACATCTTAAATTCATTAGTTGCTTTTTATCGCAACTTTTACTCAGGCCGATTACTCAAACAGCATTGATTGGAAATAAAGAATAAGTCTTAGTTGGGATTTGAACCCACATCCCTTATGGGAAGCATGGTTTATGCCCGCCTGCTCTACCATAATGGATGTAGGTTCAGATCCCACCCAAGTCTTATTCTTTATTACCGATCAATGCTGTTTGCTCACTGCCGAAGAGTAATCGGCTTGAGTAAAAATCAACTAATAAATTAAGATGAAGGTAAAAAATAGTCATAACAATTTTAAATAATGAAGTTGTCTACATGTTGAAAAAGTAATTATTAAAGTTAGTATAAGTAGCTATAAACAACCACTATGCTTCATATTTGCTAATGAATTAAGATGAAGGTAAAAAGTAGTCATAACAATTTTAAATAATGAAGTTGGCTACATGTTGAAAAAGTAATTATTAAAGTTAGTATAAATAGCTATAAACAACCACTATGCTTCATATTTGCTAATGAATTAAGATGAAGGTAAAAAGTAGTCATAAAAATTAAAAATAATGATTTATAATTAGGAAAGTGAAATTTAAATTGATTTATAATTATTACTAATGATACCTATGCTTTGAATTAATGACTTTGAATTTTGTAATTATTAGATTAGTAAAATGTTTTTAATGTTAAGATAAAGATAAAAGCCTGGGTTTGTGGTAATTAGCGGCAATTTTTCAATGATACTGTTTTTTTTTCTTTTTCCTACCTTTCATATTTAAAGTGTGCAAAATAATGACAGCACACACAAAATTATTGCATTCCAGACGATGGTTTACCACTTAAAGTAAACAACAGATTCCAGCTTTAATGTGGTTTCAGGTAGTGATGAGCAAGCTGGTCCTAATTACCGCCCAGCACCTGTTTTAAGCATTATGAGTCCAGTGCACCTAATTACCGCCCAACATCACCCAGCAGCCACTTTAAGTATTTTGAGTCTGAAATTTTAATAATATTACTAATTATTACCCTATAGATAATTTTTCTAGTTGCCTGAGTCATTAACAAAAATAATAAATGTCATACATTGCGAAAGGTTATATTTAGCATTTTCAGTGACCTTGTGCCAGACTAATCATGGCCTACTTGGTGGGTTAAATCAGCCATTCTCAATCTTTTTGGGCCATGGCTCCCTTAAGATCTCTTTTCCGGTTCCAGGGCACCCTATCAAACAGGGATACAACATACAGATATAGAGAAATTCATGTATTATTTCAGTCTATGGCCCCCTTCAAATGTGCAAGGGCCCCAAGTGGGAGCATATGGCCCCCTTTGAGAATGGCTGGGTTAGATAGTTGCATATTTATCAGCAGTCAGTGTTCAAGCCCAGGTCTTGAATACTGATTTTCAAGGCAGGCCCCTTTCACTGGGAAGATTGGTGCAATGCAATGCAATCAATCCAACCAATCCCCATTTCTTCCCTATTTTGATCTGCGCCATCTTACCAAGCTAAATAAATATCATCTACTTATATAAAATGCCACCTGATTGTCTATATTTTTTGTCTGTAACATTTGTCAAGGGAGGTAACTATTAAATGCTAACTATAGAGTATTCTCCCTTATTTCTTTTTACAAATGCGTAAAAATCCAGGTTCATTCTGGTTGAACTTGAACAAGAAAATGCAGAGCAACATAATGTTTTTTTTTAATATATTTTTTAATTACAATGCAATTGCAAAATTATTTAAATACTGCCTTCTTTTTTTGACGGCATGGGTAAACTAGTTTAAAATAATTTAATAATTACTTTTAACAGAATTTAAATATGTATTAAATTTGGTCTGGTCTCTGCTTGAAGCTATTAATATCCAATGGGTTAGGGGTTTTTGTTTATACATTATGCGTGGCTATAAGACCTGTCAGGTGGTAATTTGGACCACCCGATGTAAGAGACATTTTACCTTTAGTTGTTGAATAACTGGACAAGAAGAAGGACGTGAGGAAGTTTAGTTGGTGAATGAGTCGGGAAGATGAAAATAATGCTTAGGATTAAAATGCTGTCCATCAAGTCTGATTTTCTAAGTTCTTTCTTTACACAAAGAGGTGGAAATAGCCTATGTGTATAAACATGCCTACTCTTGCATGTAAGTAATTATGTGTCTGGGGTGGGGTTATATATGAGTAACATAAGATGTGTGTACATGTACAGTATCGCCCATAAATGAGTACACCCCTACCAGTTTTTTATAGAAAGTTAATTTTCTTCTTAGGGATTTTATTATTTCGAGTGGAACATTACACAATCAAAACGGATATTATTATTTATGACCAAACTCTACAGCATTGAAACTCTGCCAAAAATATGAATATGTTGCCGTCCAAAAATGAGTATACTGCTACGAAAAAGGTTTATTTAAAATCAATAGTTTGGTCATAATTAATATCTGATAATATCCGTTTTGATTGTGTAATGTTCCATTAGAAATAATAAAATCCTGCTATGTTTGGGTTAGAAGAAAATTAATTTTTTATTAAAAAAACTGGTAGGGGTGTATTCATTTTTGGGAGATACTGTATATTGTTCCCCTGTGTGCATTTCATTCTATAAGTATGTATATATTAGGATGATGCAAAACTTCCCATTTTTTGCACCATGTTAGAGAAATCTTAGAAATGAATTTGACGTTTACTCAGCTCTTTATTGCTTGTGCAATCATTCAGCTATAGTACCTTGTTTACAAGCCTTGGGAAAAATTTCTGAAGGTAGCAAAATGGGTTTCACATGAACTTATGGTAACGAATGTCGGTCTGCATTTGAACAACTGTCTTTCTCTTTTTGCTTGACATAGAAAAAAGTGATTTTTGGAGAAGATTGATTGATTGAAAATGGATTTATTATGAACTCCAAAATGTAGGAAATCATGGCCTTCAACATCCGAAACTAAACAGAATCTATTGGAGAAAAAGTTCTTCCGTGTTTGGGATTCAAAAGGAATTCCTTATTGCAAATTGGTCAAACCTGGACAAACTGTTACTGCACAACACTACAGTGAGCAATTGCCTTGTTTGAATGATGGCATGGAAGTACACCAATGTGGTTATTTGTTTTGTTTGTTTTTTTTGTCTTGTTGCTGCTGCATGACAACACCAGTCCTCAATGTGATCCAGCTATCATGGACTGTAACCTTCGGGCTATCAATTGTTTAGTTCCATGCAACAGTAGTTTCAACAATTTCAAGATAATCATTTAATGAGTGCCTCACTGTGCAGAAAAGGTTAGTAAGCAAGCCTAGCAGACAATAACTATAGTAGTGAGTTTGATCTTTGCTGGGGGCCCTACTCTACTTGTGACCTTTTGCCAAACAAAGTTAAACTCAGTAAATACAGGAATACCTTGAATAGTGTGGTTTTGATTAGTGTGGGTTTGAACAGTACGGAAAACTTTGGAACAAATTAATCGTACTAATCAAGGTCTACCTGTACCTATTTAGGCACCTAGTGTAATGCAATGGTTAGTATGTTTATCTTGCAGACCAATTGCCTAGTGAGTTCAATCCTCACTGGGTTTCCTTGTTCTGTGGCCCTATGCCAGACTAAACTTAGGACCTGTTTGGTGGGTGAGATTATTGCATAATTGCCACCAGCATCATCAGTGTCAGGTAAAAAGCCAGGGTTTTAAAAGCTGATTTTCAAGGCAGGTATGACTGTTTCCACTTGGAAGATTGGTGCAACACAATCTTTCTACTCCATTTTCTCCCTATACTCTACTAAACTAAGCTTTTTAAATAACATTTAAAGTCATTACAGAGGAAGCCGCTTATTGTGATCACTTTAAATAAAGTGTTGGGGACAGACTGATTCTGATAACATTATCCATGATTATAATAATTCCTCTGTATTAATCACTGCTACCCACAACCCTGGTTTATTGCTGGGTTTAGGTTATTCATGTGTTATGACATTTATATGTATCCAGTCTTTGCAACGTATCCAACCCTAACAGTTCATAGTAAAAACTTGAAATTTTACACACACACACTCCCCTCAATGAGTAGGGAAAATGTTTTTTTATTTTTGCTTTTTAAAAATCCCCCCCCTAAATATGCAATGTAAGTTTGTTAAATTGGTCACTAGTTTGTGTTCACTTGTTTTTTTGAAAATTCAGACCTTTTTTTTTTTAATGATCACAGCCCAACAAAAGGCAAGAGAAGTAATTTATTCATTGATCACACCTTTTTTCCGATTTTTTAATTGATCACCTCCAACACAGCATATATGGGTGGTGGTGATTCATAATTTCCCTTGGAATGCTAGTTATTAACTAATTGGTTTGCCATTATTTCAGCTTGAAGTTACTAATAACAAATTAAGATACATACACATATACACACACACATACATATATACATGCATACACACATACACATATATATATATATACACATACACATATACACACACACAAAACAAGAACTTAGTTCCATTTTCATTGATATAAAAAAACAAAACAAAAAAACAGGTAACAAATGAAAACATGTTGTGTACATATCTTAGTTAACATAAGTATATAAAGAACTTTTCTCCTCTTGGTACTGAAAAACATAAGCAGTTCTAAGTTTCACAAACTTGTCTGTCCTGTTTGGCATGACACACACACACACGCACTCATTTTTGTGGGTGTGTATTGAAACACATCTGCAGGTGCTTAGGTACATGTATACATATAAATAGATGCCTCTGTATGGCTATATATCCATATGTCCGAGTTCAAAATTGAGTATTTCTACTTGATTTTTATTAAGTTTGACTTAGTATGGCACAAGGTCAAATGGGAGTAGGAAGATTGTGTTGCACCGATCTTTCAAGGGAAATCTGTATTCAGAATCTAGGCTTTTACCTGGGCTTGAACATCGATCCCTGGTACCAGTGGGAAATATGTAACTATTTCTAAAGCACAGCAGGCCATTGTATATTTATACTTGTATGCATTCTTGCATATAAATAATGAGAGAGAAAGTATTTTGGTATATTCAGAGTGTTAGCCAGCATTCTCACTAGCCATTTAATGGCTAATTCTCAATAGAAACCTAATTCCAATTTCCAAATTAAGCTGAGCACTATTTTGATCTTTTTGGCCATGTTTTGACCATTTTTAGTGTCTATTTGGACCATTTTGGGAGTTTTCTGGCCTTATTTTTGTATTAAAAAAAAAGTGCACCCCAGAAAAAAGTATAGTTTGATATTCACTCTACGAGAATGCATGAATAAGTCTGTAGCCTGACATGTTGTTATTAGCTGAATTTTGATCTGAAATTTTTATTGTATAATGTTCGATCTGGTATGGAGTAGCTGAATGGTTCAACAGTTCAAACTCCAGTTGAGACCTTGCCGTAATGCCCTTGAGAAAGGCACGAATCCATCTCTTCTCCCACTAGTTATTAGTAAATAGTAGGGCACACAGGATTCTCTAGCTATGGTTGGCAACCAGTCTAGGAATGGACAACTCGGATTCTAAACCAGCCTGAAGAAGGATAGGCTCTATCTTGCCCATGACACACCCATGATGAAATCATCTTATGGAGCTCCAACGACTCTGCACTGGGTGACAGGATTTTAAAAAATGTTCAATTTATGTGATTAATATTCACCACTGAATTAAGTGCATTGACAAGGAAGGAGATATGTTGAAAAGTACAGATTTGTTGTGTAAAATAAATGCTTTTTTCATCATTAGGCTACAGACTTATTGACTTACCTACATACACAAATGATGTCTACTAGTGGTAAACTGACCATTAGGTTCTCGATTCTTGTTTCACTTAAGAGTTTTTCTTTTTCTTAGGCATTTTGTCGCAACATGCCTCACCAGCCCAAAAGTAGGGATGATATTAGGAGTGAATTTGTCTCCTTAAAAATACATTGGTATCAAATAACCTTCAGAAAGGGAGTATCCCCAGCTTGATTCTGTTATTTTTGTTAATGACATGGGCAATTTGAAACGTATGCCAAGAGCTGCCTGGCATGTGAAAAGTGTTTATAAATTTCTTCAACTCCAACATCTTTTCCCACCTCTCTTCTTACACGAGTCTCTTTCTATCTGACATATCTTGACCTTTAATAGTGGCAATTGGAGAGATTTTTCCTTCTTGTGGTTGAGTTTTAAAAAGAGTGGAGTTGGGTGGGGGAAATGTGTGTAGGGGGGAGCTTGTCTCCATGGAAAAACAGCAACATTCTGACTTTTGTTTTCCATGATAAAGAATCAACAAAGTAATGTATTGTGTATCTCTTCCCTACATCAAAAGTGCTTTGAATATAAAGCTGCTTGAATAATAAAAAAAACATTATTTAAACTTGCATCTCATCTTTGTTTCAACAGGTAAATGTGTGAATATTGTATATATGTACCTAATGTATATATGAATGACCACTGTCCAGGTTAACAATAGGTGTTACAGCTACTTAATGTTACTACCGCCAAGTGTTATAGGAGAGTCCATGTTAAACCTTTTTATTCTGGCAAGCTTAGGATCTAGCCATTGCCGGACTACAGAAATTGACCTTTAAGACACATTTTTCCAACAAAAAACTAGAAAATTTGCTCCTTTTTTTTTCTTTAAAATCATACACAGTAGATAATCTGACCCCATAGTACGCACACAAACTTTTTACAGAAGTTCCTTCATCTAATTTTTTCATTAACTCCACCTTTTCAAGCATAGCATTCAAGTTTTATGCTTATGCTTTTTAGCACTAGCACCATCTTCTGCACCTCTTGAACGGCATCCTGAAGAGCTAAAATACAAATGTGTGTGTGTGTCTTTTGTGCATCTATATCTCTTTTGCTAAATACTGCTTTGACCTACAAGGTGCATTTTTTTTTTTTTTCAATAGCATTACTATAAATGTTATCATGACCTGTAAACTGTACAGGTCAAGTCTAATAATGAGCTATCTATGGGTGAAAACTCTATTTCTATCTTCAATACAAAAAAGCATTACAAACAGGCCAGGTCAATCTAAATGAATCTTCAAAACACGTTATTGAATAGTGAAAACCGCATGCTTCTATCTTTTATAGTTTCCACAATATGGGGCAGTTCTATGATCAATGCATTTGCTAAGAACGACTTTGTCTATGGCTCAGTCGCAACAAATTCTATTTGCCAATCTCTAGTAACAACCTACAATTATTAAGAAAGGCATAAGTTTTAAAATTATCATGTACATGAACACCTCCATTCATTTGCAAAACTAGATCACTACTAGAATACAAATCAACTCTATGAGTAATATTTTTCTCTTCCTCTATTCAGATGGAGATATTAGTATACTGTGCCTTTAACCATAAGAAAAAAATTGGGCATGTGAATATAAATTTGAGCCATTTTTTTCTTCTATATGGGTTGCAAAATGGTCTGACAATTTTTCTTTATGAATTTAAGAGTTAATGTCAAGAGAAATAACCCCTGATTAAAATCTCCCTTTGACCATTAGCTGAATGTTTTAATTAAAAAAAAATTCAATTCACAGAAGAGTTCCATTATTTTTTGTGCTATTCATTGAAGAGTTCCACTGTCGATTACAAGAGTTTTCGAGCAGTTCATGAATTTAAGAGTTAAAGGGGATCTGAAAGATCTGAAATTAGACATTCTTTGTTGCTGCTCATCAAATATTTTGTGATTGTGGTCCTTGTGGAAAGCATGAACTAAAAAAATTGTACAGCTATACCTTGCCATAAACTTTGACTTTGATTCAGTTTAAAGTCACTATATATGATCATCTGAGGACCTGTCAGCCTCATGCAAATATTGTAGCCACAAAGACAACATAATCCACACCAATGTGGTCTGCAAGCTTTGGAAAGTACACTTGTATTTGAACAAAGATAGAAACTGTTTTGAGGCACACCACACCCCATTAAATTAGCCTGTTTTTGGCCGCACAATAATTTTAAAATCAACCCGGAGGTGTTATTTTTTTTGTCACTATCAATTTTTTTGTATCTATTCATTATATTGAATGTTATTCTTTAATTATGTTTTATTTAACTTTCTACTTTAATTTTTAATTTTTTTATATTTTCCATTTTTGGTTACTTTTTGGGTGAGGCACCATATATGTTCATTTGATCAGAGGGGGTTTTGCCCCCATAAACAAAACAATTTCAGAAAACTTGCAACTGAAAATATCTTGTAATTAGGTCTAGTTTAACATACAAAAAGGTTGTTTTGATATCTAAAATATTTTTAGGGCTGCTCTATAAAGCGTTAACTGGAGTACACATATATAAAAGTTGCTATGCAAAATTCAAGTGAGCGTAATGCTTCTAAACTAACATGCACATACAGTATAATCATGGAGAAAATGTTTGTTGTTTGGGTGGATGATGTCATTTACACACCACTCTCCAAAGCCATTATCCAGAAAAAAGGCCTTAAATTTATTTAATCAGTTTAAACAAGAAGCTGAGCACGTCACTCAGATGTTTGAATATTTTAATAAGTGTCTATTTATTTCAATAATTATGTTTTACTTTCCCCTGATAAGAGTTTTTGATAGCGAAATAAAAAAAAAAGAACATTTTTTAATCGTGGTGTTCGTGCATTGATTTTAGCCTGGTAAAGTGAGAATGATATTCATTTTGGTCCAGTGCGCTCTCCACCGAAAAGGCTTAACCAAAAATAGGGCAGATCTGGTTAGTCACTCAATAGAAACCAGCACATGACCAATCTCTTTTGGCAGCATGCCGTGTTGGGGGTGATCAATTAAAAAGTTGGAAAAGAGGGTGATCAATGAATAAGTTACTTCTCTCGCCTTTTTGTTGGGCAGTGATCACTAAAAAAAGTCTGAATTTAAAAAAAAACAAGTGTGAATGTTGCCGGACATAAACTAAGGGACCAATTTAGCATAAACTTAAATTGCAAATTGAACCTACCCATAAAAACCTATTTCTTTTTTTTTTGGGTGGGGGGGTTCAATAAAACAAAAAAAACGTTTTTGTAGACATAATAAGTAGTAAATGTTTTCAGCCCTCTAGCTCCACTGGTGCAGCCTGTATGCGTGACGCACACAATATACAGACAGCCAGACCAACTTAAAAACTGAAGAAACCTATGCTGACAGTTTTGGTTGATGTTTTCTAACAAGGTGTGTGCAGCCTGTGAGATTTGTTTTTAAAAAAAGTAACTCGACTGCCGATTGAGTTAGAGGGAAAGTTTACTCATCCCAAAATACTTACGCAAAGATTGACTCATTCCTAAAAGAAAAGAATCATTCAGAGTGCAATGAACTATGATGACTTTGATTTCATTGTTTTACCTTTCTTGTTCCTAGGTGAACAAATTTTGCAAAGAAAGAAAGTTACGTAGGAGGATATATTATCATTGTCGTCTTTGAAATTTGTATGAGAAATCTATTGGTTTGTATTTCCACTCAGTCCGTCCCTGATAATAATTTTAAAATGTGATAAAAGAGCTTATTTTTCAACTCGACCAACGGTCAAGAAAGCTGAGAAACTTACATCCCCGAGAGAGAGTGGCCGAGTTAAATCTTACAAGCTGGGCGTGTGTTTTCCTTTTGTCAATCCATTTCTTTCTTGATATTGAAAATAAAAGGATTTAATTTCATTCCTCTTGCTTGCTATAAGACCCAGTCATAATCTTAATACAAGCTCCAAGGAAGATGTCATTAACATTAGTTCAGATTTCATGACTGCCTCCTGCTTTAAAACCAAATCCTTTTTCTCAATTTGCACCTTGAAGTGTCCTCTGATTAAAATAGTTTAATTAACAAAAGGAAGTTTGTGTGTCAGTTGACTAGTACCCTGAAACCATTAATGCTAGAAATGTGAGCCTATTTTAATGAAAGCTATCAGATTCCTATGTACACTGGGATACTGTAGCATCTAATGATTCTCATTTCCCCTCCCCAAACTAACATAACTGCTGTACCTTTCTAGAACAGTCCTTGGAATTCTTATACATTTCCCCACTTTATTATACCCCACCCTCCCAATTCTTTCATCTCATGCTAAACCAGTTCCACCTTACCCCTTTTCCACAAAAAAAAAAGAAAGAAATCACCTTGCCTATCATCATTCTCATCTTTGCTCTTTCAAACATATCCTCCAATTCTGACTTC